>JANAVB010031416.1:10376929-10608784 GCA_029216955.1 Iris pallida | reverse complement strand
TTTTACCTTAGTAAATATTAATATTATTTTACGCTTTTACCACTTTGTATTTTTGGGTGTATTTAAATTACTGCAACCATTTGGTGTCCAAGCCTAGCATAGATTTTTGGGCCCAAATGTGTTTTCACACATTCAAGACCTGTACAAGTCATATGGACTTGATTCATGGCCTTGGGTCTTGTATTTGAACTTTGGTTCAAATTATATACTGGACAAAATATGCAGATAATTAATTATTTAATTTCAATTGTGTTCAATGTTGTTTTGAATCTAAAAATACTTAAAGTACTGTTAAAATTCTAGAAAAATAGTTAGATACTATGTTAATTTAGCTAATTTAGTATAATTTTTTATAGTATTTAATTTACAATTTTGCCACTAGTTTGGCATATGAAACCAAAACTCTTTTTCTGTATACTTGGAAAATTAATTTTTAAAATACTTGTACTGGTTAATAATTCCAGGAAAAATTATAATAAATTTCTATAATAACAAGGATCGTTTTGGTACTTTATTTATGTAAATTAAGCTTTTTGTCTATCTCAAAAATTATTGGACACAATGATCATTTGATTTTTATTGATTAATTACGACTTGTAACTTTTTGTGCTACTTTGAGTTTTAGCCGTATTGAACCTCACCCTCACTAGTGTGTAAAGACCCTACAAAGTTAGTTAAAATAGTGTGTCACCCCACATTGGCTCATATGCTAAAAGTCATCATTTTGGCTAGGTGCCCAGTCACAAGTCGTGTTGCACCAATTAGTGTCCTAGTGTTTTAGCTTAGTGTAAAAAACTAAGTTTACGTATTTATTTCTACAGTAAAGAGTTGCCAGACATCTATAGCACTTTTATCGCAGCTTGCTTTGCTTTGCTTTGCTAGAGGCAAGTACTTTCTACAAACTTTACATAATGCTATAAACCATAAAACTGTGATTCACCAACCATGTTAAATGCTGATCCTTGGGTAGCAAGTTAGAACTTTACATGTTGTATTACTTTCAGTCTCTGCCATGTTAGGCTACTTTTTTATATCTCTCTCATATGCTTAAATAACGGGTTTAGGGAAAACTGTTAGTAGTTACGTGATCATGACCCCCTTCTCCGTATGTATTTACCGAGCACCGTTACATTCTATATGTATGTGTCGTATGTCTGGTCCCGCGTTTGTGTATGAATATACATCGATGCCGTTATGTGTACGTATGTGCACATCAGAAAATTGATATGTACCGTTGTACATCCTGATTACCTATGACTGATCACTCCCTACTACAGTTTTAAACTTTAAAATGAATATCTATTGCTAAAAACTGAACAAACATGATATGTCATTTCCTTTCATCACATGATCAGTATTATATGTTTGTTAGATTTAGTACTTGCTCCCGTCCTGACAGGATAACGTTGTAGGTGTCCTTACTGAGGAGGAGTTACTCTGTGACTCATTATGGTGATACTGCCGAGGACCCGGCTTTGCTTTACGAGGATATTCCTGCGGGGAACCTCGCCTAGTTGTTTTTTTGCTTTAGACTTTTGAGAGTAGTCATGTGTTAGACTATGTGTTTTGTAACTGGACATGTATCCAGTTTTACATTTCAGACTTGTACTTTGGACTTATTACTATATGAGACGACTTTTGTGTTTGGAGCATTTCTGACTTTTATTCACTTATAGAGCTGTTAGCACATTTAGTTTTATCTTGTTATCTCTAGAACAACTTACTGCATTTTATTCCAAACGCAGGCTGGACATGACTCGGCCCGGTCCAACAATTTGGGTAGCGGGTCATGACATATTTTTAGTGGTGGCCCATGCAGGTCCTGACTAAATTGTTTGGTTACGTTATTGTACCAAGCATGCCTGCAATTAGGAACTTAAGGTAATTAGACAATATTAGGAATGACGCTTAGAACACCTAGAGGAATGCTAGGATTGCAACATAGGAAATACATCACATGTTTGCTATTATAATTAGATTTTCTTGTCTATGATTGCTTACTTTAACAAGTCCTTATAAGTCCTTTTTATTGTAATTAGATGGTGCTTACTCGTTCATCCCAGTATGTTACACCTGAGAATGGCGCACTCCATGTCCAGTCAGCTGACCAGTTGACTGATACACCCCCACCACCACCTACCACTTTCCCCCACTCCACAGATCCACAAACCCAGATACCACAACCACCTTCCACATCACATGCCCAGCAGGACCCAATACTTCCACCACCCTCTATCACTATACCTATCCAGGCTTCCGTCACCACTCGACGGGAACCAGTTGCTCACTCTGATCCAGGGGTTTCTAACAACCCATTAGGAGCAGACTACCCTACTCCGCCAGAGCATGGAGCGTTCTGAGGAACGTCCCGTGGTCCCACCACCTGTAGAGCCATGGCAGAGAGCGGGGACGATCAAGGACTTCATGGGTCTGAATCCCAAGGAGTTCTCAGGGACTGAGGGCATAGTAGTAGCAGATGACTGGCTAGACTCGGTAGAGAGGAAGCTCCTTGGAGTTAGGATGCCGGGTGACCTCCAGGTCGAGGCAGCGGGATTTCTGCTGATAGACTTGGCAGGAGTTTGGTTCCGGAATGAGCCGTTGTTTGCGAGAGGAGGAGCCACTTGGGATCAGTTCAAGACCCAGTTCAAGAAGAAATTCTTCTCGACCACTGCTAGAGTAGCCATGGGGCTACGATTCCAGAACATCCAGCAGGGGAACCGTTCTGTTGATGGTATGCGGCAGAGTTTAGTCGCCTGAGCCGTTTCGCTCCTAGTCTGGTTGCAGATCCAGAGGAGATGACCCGTAGGTTTTGCCATGGTCTAGTTCCAGACATCGGCATTCTTATAGTGGCGAACGGTACGACTGACTACTACCAGAGCCTAGAGTTGGCCCGGAGTATCGAAGAGCGTCTTCTGTCATGCAAGAGGCCGGCTTCTGTACATCATGAGGGACCGTCCAAGCGTCAGGCTTTCCAGCAGAGAGCACCGACGCCGCACCAGCAGACTTACCGTCCCCCTACATCACATCACCCGACCCCGCCAGTTAGAGCCCCGGGACCCCGACAGCAGCCGAAGAGAGTTTTTGTGCATTCTGCAAGAGGGTAGGCCATGACGCTTCCATCTGCAGGAAGAAGTTGGGGCAGTGTTTGGCTTGTGGGTCTGCCACCCATCAGCTTCGAGAGTGCCCAGCAGCCAGGATACCTAGAGGACCACTCCCGACCCAGCAGCAGAGGTTTGGACAGCATCTGCAGCAGCAGAAGGGACCTCAGGGGAAGGTTTATAGTCTAGCTCTTGAGCCGGAGCAGGTTTCGGAGCCAGATTACTTAGCTGACGTCATCACAGGTCATGTTTATTTGCATACTTTTTTAGCTCTATATTTGTTTGATTCTGGTGTATCTCATAGCTTCCTGTCATTAGAGTTTATGCATGAACATCATTTAGTATCTACACCTACTGCGGAGATTAGTAGAGTAATGATGGGAGGAGGACCAGTGCCTATTAGAGCTAGCTATAGATGCTCTATTACTATAGCCGGGAGAGAGTTTGAGGGGCGATTCTTTGTGATGCCACTCCCCGATTATGATATTATATTGGGGATGGACTGGCTTAGCGCCCATGCATCTATAGATTGTCATGAGGGTAATATTTTGTTCAGTCCCCCAGGCACAGCACCATTCAGTGTCAGGAGGACAGGGCCGGAGATCAGCCTAGAGCCGAACTATTGTGTGACAGTTGGGGACGTAGCACCGCCACACCCTATCATTAGGGAGTTTATGGATGTATTCCCAGAGGATCTTCCAGTGCTTTCGCCTGACAGAGATGTGGTGTTCACTATAGATTTAGTGCCGGGTTCATCACCAGTATCCCGGGCTTGCTATAG
Source organism: Iris pallida (assembly GCA_029216955.1). Taxonomy (NCBI): domain Eukaryota; kingdom Viridiplantae; phylum Streptophyta; class Magnoliopsida; order Asparagales; family Iridaceae; genus Iris; species Iris pallida. Next base: position 10,604,905 of record JANAVB010031416.1, on the reverse strand, counting down.
AGTGAATCCCAAGGAGGCCGTAGAGATGAAAGAGCAGATTAATGACCTATTGAAAAAGGGTTTTATTCCATCCAGTGCTTCTCCATGGGGAGCACCAGTGCTCTTTGTGCCTAAGAAGGATGGTACAGTCCGGTTATGTATTGACTACTGGACGTTGAATGCCATCACCATCAAGAACAAATATCCTCTGCCCAGGATAGATGATTTGTTCGACCAATTGAGCGGGGCGAAGGTGTTTTCCAGGATAGTCTTGAGATCCGGGTACCACCAGGTGAAGGTTAGGGCAGCAGACATCCAGAAGACGGCGTTCAATACGAAGTACGGGCAGTACGAGTTTCTGGTGATGCCATTTGGTCTCACAAATACGTCAGCTGTCTTTATGAATTTGATGAATAAGATATTTCACCAGTATCTGGATAAGTTCGTCGTAGTGTTTATCGATGACATCCTGATATACTCGAAGACGCCAGAGGAGCATGCAGAGCACTTGCGAATAGTTTTGGGGATTCTGAGGCAGGAAAGATTGTTTGCCAAATTGCCGAAGTGCGAGTTCTTTTTAGACTGAGTGGAGTTTCTCGGCCATGTAGTCACTGGAGATGGAATCTCGATGGATCCCAAGAAGATTGCTGCAGTTGAGACATGGAAGGCTCCGACGTCAGTTTTCAGAGATCAGGAGCTTTCTGGTTTAGCAGGCTATTATAGAAAGTTCGTCCAGGACTTTGCTAGGATAGCTGAACCCATGATGAAGCTGACACGGAAGGACGCAGAGTACATCTAGTCAGAGGACTGCCAGGCAGCATTTGAGGAGCTGAAGAGGAGGCTGACGACCGCTCCAGTTCTGACATTACCTTCAGGTTCTGGAGGTTTCACCATATACAGTGATGCTTCTGGGAAGGGGCTAGGATGTGTCCTACAGCAGCATGGGAAAGTGATTGCTTATACATCTAGGCAATTACGGACTCATGAGCGGAATTATCATATCCATGACCTAGAGTTAGCTGCGGTGATCTTTGCACTCAAGTTATGGAAACATTACTTATATGGAGAGCGTGTGGAAATCTGTACTGACCACAAAAGCTTGAAGTATGTGTTCACGCAGAAAGAGCTGAACATGAGGCAAAGACGATGGTTGGAGTTGATGAAGGACTTCGACATCGATTTACAGTATCACCCCGGGAAGACAAATGTGGTAGCGGATGCGCTGAGCAGGCATCCGATGGCATGGTACCTGATAATTGATCGGCATTTACGGGGGGATCTGGAGAAGCTCGGTATCGAGCTAGTTCGGCCAGGATCAGTGATACAGATGATGGCGCTTGACATTCAGTCAGGTTTGATGGAGTAGATCCGGGAGGCACAGTCTACAGATGAGAGCCTTCGCAGACTTCGAGCCCAGGCTTTAGCTGGATTGCTAGATGACTTCACTATAGCAGAGGATAGATCCTTGAGGCATGGCAGCCGACTGTACGTGCCGAAGGGAGAGCTAGTAGAGGCAGTCTTGCAGGAGGCGTACCGATCGAGATATTCTATTCACCCTGGTGCTAACAAGATGTACCGTGACTTGCGGAAACACCTTTGGTGGCACGGGATGAAGAGGGATGTATCACGTTTTATTTCGAGATGCCTAGTTTGCCAGCAGGTCAAGACGGAGCGCTAGAGGCCAGCTGGTTTATTGCAGCCGTTACCCATTCCCGAGTGGAAGTGGGAACATATTACGATGGACTTCGTCTCAGGGCTTCCTCGTTTCCAAGGAGGAAAGGATGCCATTTGGGTCATCGTGGACAGGCTGACGAAGTGTGCGCACTTCATACCCTTCAAGGTGGTGCTTTCCACCGAGAAGTTGGCGGAGCTATACATGCAGCAGATAGTTCGCTTGCACGGAGTGCCAGTGAGCATCGTGTCGGACAGAGACAGCAGATTCACATCCCACTACTGGAGGAGCTTGCAGGAGGAGTTGGGCAGTAGGCTCAAGTTCAGTACGGTGTACCACCCGCAGACAGATGGGCAGTCCGAGAGGACGATACAAACACTGGAGGATATGCTGAGGACCTGCGTGCTGGACTTTGGAGGATCTTGGGAGAGCCATCTGCACTTGGTAGAGTTTTCATACAACAATAGCTACCAAGCCAGCATCGGTATGTCTCCTTTCGAGACGCTATATGGACGACGATGCCGTACACCGCTCTTTTGGGATGATGTTGGAGACAGAGTTATGCTTGGGCCAGAGATGATCACGGATACAGCAGAGAAAGTCGGGATGATCAGAGACAGGCTCAGAGTAGCTCAGGACAGGCAGAAACACTGGGCTGATGCTAGTCACAGACCGATGGAGTTCGCAGACGGTGATATGGTGCTAGTGAAGATATCATCTACTAGAGGGACGATCCGGTTCGGACGAGGAGGGAAGCTGAGCCCCAGATACATCGGGCCATTCGAGATACTTGGCATGATTGGAGAGGTAGCTTACAGGGTTACACTTCTACCCAACCTAGCAGGAGTTCACGATGTCTTTTACGTATCTCAGCTGAGGAGATATGTTCCAGACCCCAGTCATGTGCTAGATCATTCAGAGTTGGAGGTCGGACCGAGCCTTACAGTTTCTGAGCAGCCAGTGGAGATATTAGACAGGAGAGAGAAGAGGCTGAGGAACAAGGTTATACCCTTAGTACGAGTAGCTTGGAGCCGTCACTCTTCAGGTGAATCTACTTGGGAGAGAGTCGGACATGAGGGAGAGATACCCTTACTTGTTCGATCCAACCGCTGCGAGGGAACCACCCGTTCTCGCTTGATACCTTAGAGGTCAGTTTCAAATCGCAACCTTAGTCATTTTGTTGCATTGCTTGCTATGTTAGAATATTGTAGAGTCTTCAATCCTTGTGAATTTCGAGGACGAAATTTTTCAAGGAGGGAAGACTTGTAAGCCCCTGTTTTTCAAAATTTTATTTAATTAGTGTTAATTAATTTTTAATGTCAATTTTAGCCCTAAAATAATTATTAGGATTTTTATGAATTTTTTAGAATTTTTAAATGATTTTTAAATAAGTTTTATATATTAAAATATCACTTTGTAATTTATTTAAATGTTTTAATATCATTCTGTAATTTTTAGAATTGTTTTTATATCAGTATGCAATTTATTTAATTGTTAATATATCAGTTTGCAATTATTAAAATATTTTAAACTGTGGAATGCAAATTCTTATTTGCATTTACCAACCGATAGGGCCTGTGTGCAATTTCCTAAACTTTAGGGACCTAAACGCTAACCGTAACCTACCCACCCCCAACAACCCGACTGCCCGACGACCGCCAGCGCGACTGCCCCCGCCATTTTCGGCCGCCCGACCGACCTAGGACCGCCTTAACCTGCCTATAAAAACCCCCACAGTCCCCCCGACCCATCTACCACCACTACGACCTAACCCCGGCCACCGCAGACCCCGTCTTCCCTATTTTAGTCTCACCTGAACCCTAGTTCCGACGACACCCTACCACCACCTCACCAACCATCGTCGTCGATCGCCACCACCACCATTCGCTTCACCTCGACGAGACGACCGCAGCGCCACCCGAGCGCCCAGACCACGGCGTCTCCTCCGCCCAGTCGCCACCCCAACAGCAGCCCGACTTCGGACACGTACGTGTCAGTGCTATCTCCGTGTCATTTTTGTGTCTCGAATTTACATGGGTGACTCGCCAGGACACGGGCAATCTTTGGGTAAGCTTGGACACGGCCGAATCATTTCGTGCGTATCGTGCTAAGTGTGGACACAAGACACTGTGTCGTGTTCCATAGCCGTGTCCCTAACTGTCAGGACACGGAATAACATAACGGGTCGGGTTTGTTTCTTTAACGGGTTAAATAAACCATTAACTACTGAACCCTTTATAATTAACCCGAGCCCCACCCTAACAGCAAGCCCGCTCAGGCCCACTGGCCAGCGGGTGGGGCTCTAAAACTTCACCCTTTAACAGAGGACCGAGTTCGAGCCCTCTGTCTGTTTTTTTGTTTCTTTTTCTTTTTCTTTTCTTTTGTTATATTATTTATATTTATATATATATATATATATATATATATATATATATATATATATATATATATGTGTGTGTGTGTGTGTGTGTGTGTGTGTGTGTGTGTGTGTGTGTGTGTGTGTGTGTGTGTGTTTGTATATATATGTATATACTGTATATATGCAGTATATATATATATATATATATATATATATATATATATATATATATATATATATATATATATATATATATATATATATATATTTATACTTAGTAAATTTTTATATATATATTTGTATTTATATACATATATGTATATATGTATATATTTTCATGTGTATATATATTATTATATATATACTATTATATATGTATACAATATTTGTATATATATATATACTTTATAATTAAGTATTATATATATATATATATATATATATATATATATATATATATATATATATATATGTACTTTTAACATATGTATGTATATATTCATTATGTATATTTTTACCTTAGTAAAATATTAATATTTATTTTGCACTTTTACCACTTTGTATTTTTGGGTGTATTTAAATTACTGCAACCATTTGGTGTCCAAGCCTAGCATGGATTTTTGGGCCCAAATGTGTTTTCACACATTCAAGACCTGTACAAGTCATATTGGACTTGATTCATGGCCTTGGGTCCTGTATTTGAACTTCGGTTCAAATTATATACATGGACAAAATACGCAGATAATTAATTATTTAATTTCAATTGTGTTCAATGCTATTTTTGAATTTCTAAAAATACTTAAATACTGTTAAAATTCTGGAAAAATAGTATTTAGATACTATGTTAATTTAGCTAATTTAGTATAATTTTTATAGTATTTAATTTACAGTTTTGCCACTAGTTTGGCATATGAAACCAAAACTCATTTTCTGTATACTTAGGAAAACTAATTTTTATAAAATACTTGTATTGGTTAATAAATTCCAGAAAAATTATAATAAATTTCTATAATTAACAAGGATCGTTTTGGTACTTTATTTTATGTAAAATTAAGCTTTTTGTCTATCTCAAAAATTATTGGAACACAATGATCATTTGATTTATTTATTGATTAATTACGACTTGTAACTTTTTGTGCTACTTTGAGTTTTAGCCGTATTGAACCTCACCCCTCACTAGTGTAAAGACCCTAGAAAGTTAGTTAAAATAGTGTGTCATCCCACACTGGTCTCCTATGCTAAAAGTCATCATTTTGGCTAGGTGTCCAGTCACAAGTCGTGTTGCACCAATTAGTGTCCTAATATTTTAGTTTAGTGTAAAAAACTAAGTTTACGTATTTATTTCTACAGTGAAGAGTTGCCAGACATCTATAGCACTTTTATCGCAGCTTGTTTTGCTTTGCTTTGCTAGAGGCAAGTACTTTCTACAAACTTTACATACTACTATAAACCATAAAACTGTGATTCACCAACCATGTTAAATGCTGATCCTTGGGGTAGCAAGTTAGAACTTTACATGTTCTGTTACTTTCAGTCTCTGCCATGTTTAGGCTACTTTTTCATATCTCTCTCTCACATGCTTAAATAACGGGTTAAGGGGAAACTGCTAGTAGTGTACGTGATCATGACCCCCTTCTCCGTATGTATTTACCGAGCACCGTTACATTCTATATGTATCTGTGTCGTATGTCTGGTCCCGCATTTGTGTATGGATATACATCGATGCCGTTATGTGTACGTATGTGCACATCAAAAAATTGATATGTACCGCTGTACATCCTGATTACCTATTGACTTATCACTCACCTACTACAGTTTTAAACTTTAAAATGAATATCTATTGCCATGATAAAATGTACCTAAAAACTGAACAAACATGATATGTCATTTCCTTTCATCACATGATCAGTATTATATGTTTGTTAGATTTAGTACTTGCTCCCGTCCTGACAGGATAACGTTGTAGGTGTCCTTAGTGAGGAGGAGTTACTCTGCGACTCATATTATGGTGATACTGCCGAGGACCCAGCTTTGCTTTACGAGGATGTTCCTGCGGGGAACCTCGCCTAGTTGTCTTTTTGCTTTAGACTTTTGAGAGTAGTCATGTATTAGACTACGTGTTTTGTAACTAGACATGTATCCAGTTTTACATTTCAGACTTGTACTTTGGACTTATTACTATATGAGACGACTTTTGTGTTTGGAGCATTTCTGACTTTTATTCACTTATAGAACTGTTAGCACATTTAGTTTTATCTTGTTATCTCTAGAACAGCTTACTGCGTTTTATCCCAAACGCAGGCTGGACATGACTCGGCCCGGCCCAACAATTTGGGTAGCGGGTCGTGACAGGAAGTCCTATTTTTTGACATGATGAATCAGAATATGCCACTTGAGTGCAGAAAAACAATAATCATATTTTCAAATGATGCAAATATTTCAATGTAGACATAAATACATGCATTCCTACAAGTATTATATAATACTGTGTGGCAATTAATCACAAATTAAATATCTGCAAAATTATGTTATTATTTGCTAAATTTTGCAAAAAAATTTACAAGTCATAGAAATTCCACATGGCTGATAACGAAACATGTGCAAGTTAAAAGAAAGATTATACCTTTAGGTTACTGATAGCTCCATTTTTTGATCCCTCGGCATCTTTTTTATCACTCCAGGACAGCATGCTTTTGATTGTTGGCAAGCAGGAAACCAATAAATCAGAATCAGTAGATTCATTGGTCCCTTTAAATAACTTTCCTCCTTGTGCCTTTCCCACTGTGCCTTCAGCATTTTCATCATTTTTTTGAGAGGTACCTAATTACCATCCCCATCTTTCTCTTCTATATATCACCATCTCATCCTCTGCTTCGCCTGAGAGAATCTGAGTTCCAGAAGAGCAATGCCATAAGGAATAGAATATGTATTAAAAAAAGTAACATGTCACAAATATTTAAACATACCAATTCTTTATCTTCAAACATTAGTGCTTCGAAATGGGACACGATAGTCTCACCATCCAACAAAGTATGCTCACCATTTTCCTACATGATATCAAAGGTAGGATTTATCGATGAACTGCCATCTGGGAGAAACCATTATGAAATATAAGAAGACTGAAACTTGAAATGAATGTTGGAAAAGTCAATGTGTTATCAACCCTTTTGGTCGACTTTGAGGACCCTATCAGAAACGGCCTACAAATTTGGTGTCAAATAGGAAACATGCAGTCAGGCAAATAATGATAGCAGGTAAAACTTCATCCAATTTAAGGTGATCTACTTCTGGTTCAAAGTGATCACATCAAGAAAGTCTTCAATAGTGATGGCGATTAGCAATGAGCTTTAGATGGTACTACAACAATCAACTTCAACCTTCTACTCAAACACAACCAAATTTTCCTCTGGTTCTACCTATTGCTGGCTGGCATACAAGAAGCTCATTTTAAAAGGTAAAAGTAAGGCTTTTGAAAATTAAATGCCAAGACACATTACAAAGAAGAATGATGCAAAGGCAATCTAGGAAAATCAAAATCCGTAATCGCAGCGCAGGAAAGCACTCGAAGGAGCTCTAGATGGGTGATATCCTATATTAGATCTTGCAATTGTAAGATGTGGTCATATTGAGGGCCTATTGAATATTAACCCACACAGGCACAACAAAGTCTAAGTACCAGCCAAAACCATTACGTTTCAAGCTGTTTCCGATCAGAATTGAGGTCTGAAAGGGAACAATTCAAAACAATCGACACAACCAAAAAAACAGACAAGGATTATTAGATGAGGAGGAATAGGTATCAATCAACCAAAATTATAACCAATCTCAGCTAACATATGGATACGGGATCAAAAGTATATCCATGTGTTTTGTGTGTGTGGGGGGGGGGGATCAAAAGTATATCCATGTGTTTTATACAGGTGCAACTATTGCTTAATTAGCATACTAGGTTCAATTTATACCCATGTGTTTCACTAATTTTCTCCTACAAGGATTCAAGAACAGTCATGGAAGCTAAATGACTAATGAAATGAGTTAATAAGACAAAACTGATAAGCTTCCCCATATTTGATGTGCCATAGCAGGAATAACCAGATACTTTTAAACAGATATAAAAACAAGAGACCAAGCATATTTCGCTATTCTCAACCCGTAAAAGTTGGCAGAAAGCATATGCCAAGCTATAAAGAAATATCTCAAGTAAAAGGCACGTTCTCAGAAATTGGATATTTAGTTTGATCATGTATGATTGCAAACAATTTTGCTTTAGCTGGGAACGAAGATTGCAAGATTCATTAATGATGATATAATTGAATTCTGACGAACAATAATTCTCTAGTACAAATTTCTATAATGTAAAAAAAAAGCAGAAGAATCCATCAATTCTGGAGGATTTAGAATATCCTTCTTTCCTAGGTTTATTTAAGGTCACAATATCACCTCATATGTAGTAGATAGTTCACATAGGAATTAGGAACTCAAAGAAAATAACAGGATTGTACAAATCATTTGACATACCAATATCAATAAGTTGACTGATTCATACTCCATAGTTCATACTAAGGTTAAAAACATGTCTCACAGTAGAAGAAAATTGAGGGTATAGATGAAAGTAACGTTAGTAAATGCGAATACAAGAACAAAGATTAAAGTTTCTGGCAGAAGACGATGAAAAGATTAACATCAATAGAAACTAAGAAACACGTGAGCATTTAGTTACATATTTCTTTACAGGGTTATTCAGAACTTCAATAAACATTTAACGCAGTAACAAAACATAGAAGAAATAGCAATTTAAGATGAACATAAGATAATCAACCAACCTGAGATGATTTATCTCTTCCATATGATATCCTTTCACTCTCACGAAATATGAGTCTTGAAATTTCAGCATGTCTGTTTGGGCGATGATGTCCGCCATCTTCAAAGCATGGAATCTGTCCCGTGTTAATCCACTATGGACGAGTAAAAGTTGAACAGTAATTTCACAAAACAATAATCTGAGTCAGGTATATTCACTAGTAGCTTTACAAGATGAGTCAAAAACAAGGTCAATTATGTTTCTAATGTAAGCCAAAAGCTTCTAAGAAGAACCTTAAGATAGATGGCAGAGTATGTTAGTGCTTCCTTCCGAGCGATTTTCGTCCTCAAGATCTCCTACCAACAGCTCACGATTGGTATCAAGCTGATAATTAAGAAGAAGAGAGACACCAAATTAATCAAAGGAATAAAGAAAATCAGTGATAAAATATTTTTATTAATTTCTTCAGAGTTTGTTGTACAATAATCTTAAGAGAAGAAACTTGAGGAGAGAAAACATTACAAGTCTCATCAAAAAAGAGCAAAACTATCAATCAATACAAAAGCAAGAATGTATATCTTGTAGCACTCTTCCTCAAATTGAGCTAGCTGAGCACATTTAGGTAGGAAACACAGAGAGTCCAAAAACAATCGGCACGTACGAGACACAACAAAGACACTCCATGTATACTAGGACTCTCCAATGATATGTCATATTCTTCTTCGTTCAAGATAGTTTCTTTTACAGTCAACTTACTCAACGACTACAATAAAAGCATAAGCAGTAAAATAATATGAGTACGAGGGTTGAAAAAATCTAGTAAAGTCCATAAAATAAAGAAGAACAAAGACTTGTTTTCTGAGTGAAAAAAATTCTTTCCAGAAAGTACACCTAGGAAGCACCAATACTCCCAAAATAGGTTATGTCGTACCAAAAATTGGTGTTGAATCCGTGTTTGACGATTATCCATACCATACCGTGTCGCACCTGTGTCCTCCAACATAAAGACCTCGATGGGATTGGTAAAAAGCCTATTTTCAATTAAATCATAATCTTGGACATTGCGTTGTCATTTAGACAAAAAATTTCCGTCCATAAGTATTTTTGGGGGGAAAGGTGACGTTATATTTAGACGAAGCAATTCAGTAAATATCATCATTTTAACGAAACTAAAACCAAATAGAACCATAATATCAAGAAATAATGAGGAAGAGAGAGAGAGAGAGAGAGAGAGAGAGAGAGAGAGAGAGAGAGTGTGTGTGTGTGTGTGTGTGTGTGTGTGTGTGTGTGTGTGTGTGTGTGTGTGTGTGTGTGTGTGTGTGTGTGCTTACCATTTACAGAGAATGGATGCAGTGCCATCGAGATAAAGAACATACAAATCAAAACCCTAACCCTAATTTTTTAAACTGAATGAGGAGAAGAAGTGAAATCCTATCTCGTGGTGGCTACAGGGTGGAGGCGGCTTGATGGAGAAAGGAGGTCGGCCTCGAGATGGTGGTGTGGCAGTGGTGATGGCTCCGGTAAGGGTGGTGGCAGCAAATGTGAGGGTGGTAGTGAGAGTGAGAAGAGAGGAATTGAGAAGGGGGAAGTACGCGGGTTTTGGAGTTTTGAGAAAAGGTTCCAACGGGTTTTAGTAAAAAATTAAGAGCCAAAATTTTCAATGGAGGAGGTGATCAAAATTTTCAAATGAATTTTGATCATAAACAACTATTTTAGTTCGTCAAATATAAATTTACTATTTTGGTGAAATGAATTTTAATATTAACCAACGGTTTTAATCCGTTGAAAATGGAACGACGATTTTAATACGTCATTGTTAGGCAACTCTAACTGTCACAAATGGTCTGTTTCGGTGTAGTGAGATCAATCTGATTCCCAAGATCCAACACTGCTTGGCATTTCCAAAATACATAGTTTCTAATAGCCATAAGAAAAAATACCCTACGAAAAAAAGATACTTTATAATAGTTAATAAAAGACAACTATCTACCAAGTCATGACCATCCAAGTAACCATATCCCTCTTCGAAATTTTGTCGAATAGTTTGCGCATAACCTCCACATAGCCGCATTTTGTGAACATATCGACAACCTCTGCTAGTACAAATATATGGACAAATGTCGTTGTACAAACAGATCGGAGCCGAGCCTCGCTCTGTAAACAGTCTGGTGGAGCTCCATACCAAGGTTCGCCGACCCATTATCGTGAAGAAACTCCTTAAATACATTATGATACACCAAATCTAATATGGTTCGGTGTTACCGTGTCCATATCATAACTGTGTCTGTGCAATATCGCCTAAGTACCTCTCAACATCCTCCAACACAAAAAACTCAACAAGATCCTCCCAATCAGGAATGTCGTTCCATAATGAAACCCTAATTCTATGAGACTTGAGATAAGTGGCCGAAAGGAGTCAGTATCGTGTACGAGCCATATAAATGTTGGACACGTATAAACATGATACGGACCTCCTGAATAAACTACGGAACACCAAAATTGTGTCCGTGTCTCCGTGTCTAAATCGTATCGAGATTCAAAGAAACCTTGATTTGGAGGGAGTGGTGTTACCTATTGGAAAGAAAACAATGAGGGAGAGAACGGAGTTGGCTAGGGTTTAGATTCTGGAGGACTTCTTCTCCATATCGGGAAGGAAGTAGGTGTCGCTGACTCTGTAAAGCTCGTCCACCTCCTGTTTCTCCCTTACGCTCACTAAAGGGTCACCAAATCCCGACTCTCCTCCGCCCATGGTCAAGAAGAGGCCGGGAAACAGATGCCCACAATATGGAGGAGATCCTACCATGGAAGAGCCTGGTCGAGCTCGACTTCTCCATGGCTAGAGAGAGAAAGAAGGGAGAAAGAGTGTGTTTTGAACTGTAAGGGAGTAGTATTGAGCTTGGGCTTAGGGAAATTTGGAAGGAGGAGGAAAAATGGAGAGGGAGAAGAGAGGGGGTGATCTCTGGAGTGTTAAAATTAACCTCAATGGTTCAGATTGAACTATTCATATTAGATGGCTAAGATTAATGCAAAAATAAAGTTATAAAATAAAGCACATATGGTATTGGCCCAAAATTTAGGCGGCCAATTATTTTACAATCCCGCCAATATTTTTTGGGACGGTCCGAAAGTTTATTTGGGACAAAAATAATTCATAGTCCTAAAAAAGATAAATTATTACGTTCCATTTAGAAATCTGTCCTAACTAATATTATTTTTTATTACAAAATAGATAAGTGTCTCAAATATTAATTTTTTAGGACTTTTTAGAGTAGCGTATCTAATAATGTCGTCTCAAAAGCTCTCTTTTTTTGTAGTGACATTCAAATGTCGCGCACATTCCGGATCTGGGCAGTTGCAGAGAGAGCTTATATATAGAGTCTCTCTTCTCACTCAGGGGTTGTACGTTTTTTGACGAAATTTTTCACAGAGAGAGAAGAGATCGAGCTTTTGTGTAGGCTCCACTTGTGAGTTCTCAGTTTTCCGATGAGTCCGTCCGTGAGCAGATTGGCAGAGCATTCCAGAGTTCGTTTGAACTTGCTGGTTCCTGGAAGCTGGCCGTGTGGGCGGATCTAGCTTTGAGCGTCGGTGTTCTATACACCCCAGCAAGCTTTCTCCGATTACGAAAATATTTTTAGATTTCTCGTTTGTCACATTTACGAAAATCTTCTTAGATTTTTTATTTTCAGAATCCTCCTAGGATTTCTGTTTTGCACCTTCTGTTGAAGTGCTGCAATCGAATCACAAGAGTTTTTTTTCTGATATTCACGCCCAGGAAATAACAGATATGACATATAAACTTCCCTTAGCACAGTCGTTCAAGGGGAGTTGTGGGCCTTCAACGACGTTAGCTTCGCATGGTGTTTCTCTGCTCGATGATGCAGCTGTACGGGAGAGCTTTATTGTTAGACACGCTGGTAGGGGGTTCAAGAGCTTGAATGTCACGAAAACCAAACCTTCTTCTTGGCAGGCACGGTCACGGATGAGAAAACTCAACAGAAAGAAAGCATGTTCTGGTGGAAGATAGAAGTCAGAAACGGACAATCAAGACTCACGGTGAGGCTGGTAGTCATTGACTTTTGTCTTGGCCGAGTTATTGATCTCTGGGAGATTCCAGTTAATTGAGAGATGGACGTATGTCAGCTAGCGTTGACATAGCGGTCAAGGAGCTGGACATGGAGGGAGGTGCAGAGTAGCTTGGAAAATTCGAGATGATGAGGGGGAGCATGAACTCTGTCGCAAGACGACATACCGAAAATCTGATTAAGGAGTCATGGAGCCAATACCTCTTATGAGATTAGAAGGAGAATATTTTCGCAATCCAACATCAATTCAAGAAGGTGGAACAATTTGGAACATCGTGGAGCATCAACAAAAGTTACGGGCGAATCGATTGTTGCTGAACTAGTGCTCGGATTAGAGCCGAAACACGGCCACCGACATACTAGCAATATGTATGTGGTATCCAAAATTTTGTGCAAAATTTCCATAACATACTTCAGTGTCCACACAATATATTGGCAATACTCCACCAGTGTACCGCAATCAACTATTTTTTAGCAGTATGGATTTCAACATAAATTTTGGACCGTTGGATCTATCATAGACCGTCGACATGATTGGATGCATGATGACTTAGGGGAGTTGTTCATTGGAGAGAACTTATTGAGGAGATTGAAGACTCCACAAAAATCTATGTGCTCATTAGTACAGCTCGTACTTCAAAATTGTTGAAGAGAGGAGAACTGTTTGGAAAATCGTTTGCTTCGTTGAAGGAGGTCGTCATCGATGTCGATTCGGTGGGCAATCGCCTCTAGGTGAAATTATTGTGAAATTAAAATTTGAGCATTAAACAAGACTTATAAGATCAATTTTAGTATATTTAATAGAGATTTAGATTTGTATGGTTGACAAAGTCATCATATATATAAGATGCTATTTGTATTTGGACGCGTATTGTGGCCTATAAATTTTTTTTGTGGGATGTCACTAAACATAAAGTATCTATTGTGCACGTCTCTTACATGGTTTAAATCCCAACAATCCTATTTGAACAAAAACCTTGCTCAATGCTCGGTGTCGTGTATCCATCTTCTGGAAGAACCAATAAGAGCTGACTTTCTCACGAAGCTCTAGTCTTAGGTCGACGTGCATGCTAGCTAGGTAGGTCTTCATATTTTGATGGAACTCTTCATCCTTATCATCATTCCTACTAGACACGTCATCCCAATTTGTAGAAATTCAGTCATAGTAAAAAACCAAACTCTCGAACGCGTGCCCCACCCAAGTTGCGGATGAAACACCGAGTCGGCTCAAACTGCGGGCAAGGGGCAGGCTCCTATTCAAATTGAACAGTGCTCCGCTGTCCGTGAATTTGAACCGCAGTTCTGACCTCCAGACCACATATCCCACGCTGATTGGAGGGGGTGGCAGGGTGGACCCCATGTGATGCGGAGGGGCCAGTAGGGGTTCACACATCGGTGTGCACGGTCACACGCGTGGTCATCCCCCGCGGACCAAAAGGGGTTTCCAATTCAAATTTTACATAGTAGACTATCCACCACCACAGGAACAAACAACAATTTCAACAATGGCGTTTCCTGCATGATTCGACTCAACCGTTGATTCCGATTGTGGAACCAATTATGCAGCCTATGTAGGTAGGGCCCGTCGGGAGGGTTTGATTATTCGAACCGGAACTTATTTTGTTTGTCACTTGATATTTATTGTGGGATTGTATCACCTACGATCCCGACCACTTGCAGATCACGTTACGTCTAGGAGGTTGCTGATGAGAGTTGTCCAAATCTGAAGTCATGTCGGACTTATCATGAACTGGCCCTGCGTGTAGGTAGGGAGTAGTTATCCGAAGTCCAGCACATATATATGGAAAAGGAGATAAAGATGCCAGAGGCCACTCTTCTCCCACCTGTCCTCATGGCTCGCCTAGGTCCAAATTTTCAAGCTGCACTTGGTTTCTTAGAAGCCACCTCTACTTATAATCCTAGTCTATATAAGCTTCCACGTACGTGACATTGCTTTCTTCCTCATATCAACCGATCAAGACTTGAGGAAAGAAATTAAGCTAGCTAAGATGCTTGGGATGGTGGAGACCTGGATTTCGAAGCTCTGTAGGAAGCGAGCGAGCGAGCAAAGTTCATCCATGTCGGTGTCGCGAGGAGGAGATGAAGAGAAGGAAGAAGAGGTTGTCTCGGCTAAGGTGGTCCGGCGTAGCTTGACTCTGTCGGAGACGACCATGTGCATAATCATGGATAGGTTTGCTCCTAGCTAGCTGATGATCGATCCGAGTGAAAATATATAATGAAAAAACGTACGTGACGACGTTTTGTGTATATATGTACATTTGGTTTGTTGTATATGTTTTTTTGAGAGAATTTGATCGGAACGGCAATGTACTTCAAGCCATCATATATATTCCAAGAATAAATGATCAATTTCGCTCACATTATCACTTATTGTACAATATTTTGTTGTTGATTAGGAAGTTCGACTGTGAAAACCTACGTTTGGAGATTGTCTGCAACATTAAGCGTGCTTTTCGTACCCAAATTTTATTTTCGGAAAAGTTTAGGTGGAGAACCTATTATCATATTTGAACTTGAGTTATAAATTTTATTTTCCAAACTTATTTTTTCTTTTGAACGTCAGAAACAACAATACTCCGATGAATCATAGAAACATATTTCTCCCCAAAATAAATAGGTATATTAAATTCTAATGGGAATAAACTTTTTTTTTCCCTTTTTTTCTATGAGAATAAATTATAAATCTGGTGTAGTTCAAATTTGGATTCTAGTTCGGTTGAGTCCGGTTCAACTCATAGATATATTTTATTATCATTTCCTTTTGTTCTTTTTTCCTATTTTTCTTCTTTCTTCTTTTTTACTTTTTCCCTCTTTTTATTTTTTTCTTCTTTTTACTTTTTCTTTTCTTTTTTCGTGTTTGTTTTATCATTTTTCTTTTCGTTTTTTTTATTTCCCCCCTTCTTTGCTTTGTTTTGCTTTTTCAAGTTTTCTTTTGTTTTTCCTTTTTTTTATGGTTAGGTCATGTTTGAGTCAGATTAATGTCTCGTTAGGTACATTGTAATGTAATCGTAATCGTAAGGTAATCAAATAAAAAAAAATAAAAATAAAATATTTGATTACATTGTGATAACAATTACATTACAGTGTACCAAACGAGACTCTAGGTTCATATCGGATCCTAAAAATTTATGTATACATAAAATAATTATGTTGTCAATAGGATTGGAACCATATTCTCTTCACCTTAACCAATTATGCTACAAAACCACAAATAAAGAATAAAAACAAATAATTATCTTCTTCTTTTGTTAACTTTTGGAAAATATATATTCAACAAATATGAGAATATAATTTTTTCACAAATTTAGTTCTACGGAATTTGAGTGAACCTTATGATGGAGGAAGATCAATGGATCTAGTCACGGAGGCGTATTATTTTTTCTATTTACAAAAACGGTAGGAGTTAGAGGCGAAAGTCCCGTGCACTAATCCTCTAAAAAAAACAGTTAATTCTAGAAAATCTAATTTCTTGAAATATAAAATTTTCATAAAAAATGGCACCCTATATAGTTTCCTTCTTGTCGCAAGAAACGGAAGAACCTATACAAAAAAAATGTCTTAAAAGTTTTACTATGAGACATTTTAATAGATGAAACAGAAACCATCCATTCATGATAGTCATATGCGGGCTTCTTAAAAGGAAAAGACGCTTCTTCTCTCCTTTTTCGATCCCAGGAATTTGCCACAATGTAATGTAAACAGAAGAGGCTACAATCCATCTGTCACAAACTAAAATAAGGTAGGTTGGATGGAAAAGTAGAATGAAAAAAAAGAAAAAGAATGTATGTTTCTAAAAAATACATATTTTATTAATTCTATCCTCAATTAGAAATACTTATTTACCATTGACTTCATGAATAATTTTTAAATAATACAATTCGTATGGGATATAATTGTTAATTAATATAAGGCTCCATTTTTTCTGCCCACTATTTGAGGAATTGAATTTTTTAGCTTAGGAGGAAAAAAAAATAATCCCTCAGTTTCTCCTCCATTTTTCTTCCTTCCACTTCATGAAACCTAAAGTTTACATGAGCAAAGATTTTCGTCCAACATCATATATTTTAGTGAAGGACGATTTTATGATAATTTATGGTTTTGTTAACATGTGCCATAAGAACAATGTTATGGACAATTAATTGATAGTTTTTTGCTTTAAAAGTTGTTATCTATATTCGATAATCAATTAATAGAATAACTTTTTTTTTGAAAAGTGTTATTTTGATCAAATAAACAATTAAGTATTCAAAAAGTTATTTTGAAAATTATTTTATTAGATCTAGATGACATTTTTTCAAAAGCAAAAAAATTATTATATTAACTGTTTATTGAAAGTAGATAATAATTTTCAAATTAAAAAGTTATCAATTAATTGTCCTTAACATGTGCCATTAGGGCACATGATAACAAGGCTATAATTGATGATGCCTAACAACAGCAACTACTTATTATGCAACTATTTTTTAAGGTTCATTAATTCAGAATTTATTAATACTACTGCTTTTGTTGCGGCCATTTTGGCCGGTAAAATACTTGCAACAACGCCTTACTGTGACATCAATTACACCATGCTCCAGCAGTATCATCATTGAGGGTCATAAAGAGGGCATTCAATTTACAACAAATGCAACCAAGAACCCTTACCACATCACCCAAAAAATACTGGGGATATTTAAATGATGCAACAACATTTACATGTAACCAACCAATCATAGTTGCAACCACTTGCAAGAAATTTTGCAGGATACAGCCCCTAAGGGGCTACCCACATCATATTAGAAATCGTGAAACAAAATCTGATTTTCTCTCGACTCATGAAGAGATTACTGATTAAATGGACAGCCAATTATGTAAATCCCCAAAAGTACATCCAATAAGCAAATAGTAATTACACTGACATGATAACTAGAACACACATTTGGAAAATGAAGCTCCTGGAATTTTCAATGGCTGAGGTGGCAACATTATCAAAGAAGTTCAGATCAGGTTGATTACAGTGCTTCCTGTTCAATGTTGGAAGCCCACAAGGAAAGCCCTTTCCAATTCCAGATCTACTATTACAAATTATATGCACAACAAATTGGAACATGAATGAACAAAGCCACATCTATGTACATTCTTTTTTTTCTTTTTGATTTTTTTTTTAATTTTCTACAATCATCAAGGAGAATAAGTAGTTGGCTCAAAGCTTGAGAACTCATTGGGAGATGGCCTCTCTTCTTCCCACTTAAGAATCTCTCTTGCATATCTGAGGGCAGCATCAACAGAGTCTGAATCTAAGCTATTTAAAGAAGTGACATACAATTTTCTTCCAGTGAGAGTAGCAAAAAGCCTCTTAAACTTGACAGCAATATAGTGAAAGGCTTGCTGAGCCTTCGTGGTACCATCATTACGGTTTCGGCCATTATTGGGACGATGGCGGCTTGATACTGGATTGTAGTCATCAAACCAATCACACTGTGTCAGCGGGGACCCATCAATCTTCTGCTCAAGGACATCATATTTGTTGAGTATTAGAAGGAAGTCCACTTGATCAAAGGTTTCATGAGTGACGATGCTCTCAAAGAGCCTCTTGCTCTCCATCATTTTGTTCAGGGTGATACCACTTGCATCTTCAAAGTATTCATCATAGTCGCCGAGAGAAATACAGAAAATGACCAGACGGACATCTTCAAACATATCCAGCCACTTGCAGTTTTCTCCTAAGCCTTTTGTGTGAAGCCCAATGAGTTGATACCTTCAATTCAAGAACATTTATAATGTTCAACCAGAGATGGTGAGTGATTAGTAGCCATAATACTCGAGATACCATTGGAAATTTATTGTAACATTTATACAAAGTACTTGGAACTAGTGAATTTCACATACTGATGTAGACCTCTTAACTTATTGCAACTACTTCAGTCTCACAGAAAAGGAGTGTTACTCTTCAAGCTATAATACGCGAGATAGTATGGAAATTTACAATCTAGCAAGACATTCTACATGCATTTGTCATAGAAAATTAAGTAAAAATCATAGCACCAGTTTTATGTTTGCGTTCAGCATGATGGTATAATAGAAGTTCAGCAAGATGGCAGCAAGAACGAAGTGCAACTACTACATTGTTCTCAATTATTCTTGTGCGTAAGCCATGTAATCATAAACCGAAACACTGGTAAAACTGAGAATAAAAGCTGTGGAAAATAAACACACGGGATTCGTCATTCTACATGCATTTGTCATAGAAAATTAAGTAAAAATCATAGCACCAGTTTTATGTTTGCGTTCAGCAAGATGGTATAATAGCAATTCTACTTAGGGGTGAGCATTATTCGGTTTTGAACCGAAAACCGAACCGAACCGAATAAGAGATTCGGTTCGGTTTTGAAAAAAACCGGTTCGGTTTCGGTTTTGAAAATACTAAATTTTCTTATTCGGTTTCGGTTTCGGTTTTGGGTTTCGGTTTCGGTCCAAAACCAAAAACCGAATTAAGAAAATTTAGTTTATATATATATATATATATATATATATATATATATATAGGTATTAATTATAGGTATATACTAAATATATATAGGTATATAATAAATATATCTAGGTATATTTAGTTATTATATATATTAACAAAAAAAAACACAAATAAACCCAAAAAACCGAATAAACCGAAAACCGAATCGATTTAATTCAGTTCGGTTCGGTTCGGTTATTGACCAATTCGGTTCGGTTTCGGTTTTGCTTATTCGGTTTCGGTCGAATTCGGTTTTCGGTTATTCGGTTCGGTTGAAACCGAATAAACCGAATACTCACCCCTAATTCTACTAGAATAGAAGTTCCTATCAAGTTGACATAACCCCGACTTTCCGCCAAGTACTAGGCTGTATCAACGAAACAGTTAACATCAATCGAACAGAGTATCTGTCAGACAGGAACTTTAAGTCTGTGTTCTGTTGAAACAAAATATTGATCCGGAAGAAAATAAACTTAAATCCCCATGTTTATTTTCCACAGCTTTTATTCTCAGTTTTACCAGTGTTTCGGTTTATGATTATATGGCTTACGCACAAGAATAATTGAGAACAATGTAGTAGTTGCACTTCGTTCTTGCTGCCATCTATATATTGAAATATTGAATTAGACACCAACCTAAGTAGTGTGTCCTGCTGATCTGCGCCATCAATGCCACTTGCTTCATAAGGCATTGGAGGAAAATAGAAGTCTGTGCATGTTAGTCCATTTGATGAAGTTATTCCATCAGCATAAAGTATATCCATATCAGAGGGCTCATATTCCATCCTAGATATATCAACAACCTGAAAGGATGCGAATATTTAAACCTTTCAAAAGTTGCTTTTAATTTAAAAAGACAAGTGGTTAACCTGTGAATCAAACAATAGTTATCGCTCAAAGTAAATGTATAAAATCATGATAGCAATGTAATAAGAATTAAAAGACGACAAGTCAATGGAAAACATAAATAAGCAACTTCTTACATATATGCTGCTTGAGAGTGACATAAATAATTAATAGAAGCACATATAGGCATGTCAAATACGGAAGCAACAGGAGAAATTCGTCCAGTCACACTCCACAACATTTCTTTAAAATGTCCCTGTATCTATTTTAAGGATACTTGTCCATATTAGCATTCCTCACAAAAGAGGGTGGCAAATGGAAAGGTTAAACAATGCCAATTTAATAACGTAGTCCATCTTTCAGTTAGGGCAGATATCTTTCCAACAGGATGGGGCCCAGTCATTATCCCAAGGCTCGAAGTAGGCTCCATTACTGTAACTAGAGAAACTTTTAACCCAAGCATCTGGCAAAAGTTTAACATAATTTTTGCAATATTAAAACCTTGACCTAGATTTTCATATAAAACAAAAAGAAAATATTAATGCGCTATTTTGGCTTGAATTAGATTCTCTTAACCAGTTAAAGCAACTACACAAACCATTAAAGTCTTCTTCTTCCGTGTAAGGATCAACTTGTTCCAAACTACACCAGAACACCAAATTTATGAACCAAACCATCTAAATATTAATTACACATGTCACACCAAAGTCTTCCAACCCCCAAAACCATTCAGTAAGGGCGCCAATGGCTAAGTATAGAAAATATCAAATTTTGTTAGGAGAACGGTAAAAAATTAAAGAGAACATAGAGCAAAAGGTTGTATTCCTTATGATCCTTAAGTTCCAATGGAGCAATTTAGATGAAATGAAAAGGCAAACAAGATGCAATCTTGGATAATTTCATTCCTTCTGCTATTGTGTACAAAATTTGTGAAGTGCATGTTGATGTTACTACAATGAACACAAATGTTAAGCCAGGAAGCATGGATACTACAAAAATGTGGGTCGTGTCGTGCCAGACACTCCAAAATTCACTATGACACACCATAATGGTTGTCATTCAGTGTCCTTACTGTGTCGTATCAATATACGTTGAACATAGATGTTAAGTCAAAAATAAACGATTGGGGGCAAAAAAGACAACATGAAGCTTTTTAAAGGGCAGGATGAAGGCTTATTCCTTTATATCGGGTCCTCACATACACTGACTCAATTTAAGTTCATGCATCATACCTGAAGTAACTCTCTATCAGCTAAAGGAATTTTTGTAGCAATCAAGCAACTTTGGGCATTATCAGTTATGGATTTAGTAGTACGGTCCTAGAAATATCAATATAATTGGTGATTTAAGATGTTATTGGGCTGAACAGCAAAATAAGAGATAAGCACCAAAAGATCACATCCATTCTCATAATGAGAGCCATATCTTTGCATCAAAGATTGCAACAACCAAACAAATTTTATCTACAGATGCTGGATACAATTCAGCTGCCTCGCCAACATGTCAAACAATATAGGTGCGATCATGTGAAAGATATTTGACGACACGCTTAGACCCAGGACCAACAAGAAAAATGTAGAAGGACAATAAGGTAGGTTTGACTTAATAATTAGAACCCGACATTTCATGGGCAAGCAAAGTATACTGACATCAACCATCAGTTTGTTTGAACAGCAGTTTGTGAATGGCTGATCAAGATGAAAAAGTATTAGTTATAACCCTGGTTGCAGTTAGATTCATCAAAATGTTATCTTATGAGAAATTCACATTTAGAAAACCATTTGGTTTCAGACTCTGTACAAATTGGTAACTGATTTAAACTTATAACAAGTTCTTAGACTCATGGTCTATATCTTGTTGTTCTTGTTAACCTGAGTCAATGAATGGGGTGAGCGAGCTGTGTCTAAACTGTTTGGTACCTTTTTAAGCTTTGGTTTCAAAGGATTTGGAGCTTATTTTCTGAATGTTTGGGTTTTGTGGTGCTAATCCTCTTTATAAGAAAATGTAAAGGTTCAACTCACCATGACAAAAAGGGTTGATCTCGAATACTATAAACAATAAATGTGGCCAAGCAAAGCAAACTGCGACGTGTCATCGCTTCATCTAAGCAATAGTGGAAGTGAAGGTGAAGGTGGCGGAGGGCTCACAATCAAACCAGAGGTACCAAAATGGTTTATTACAAATAGTTCAAATCAGAAAATATCTCGACATCATGTATTTTGAATCAAGGGTGACAGTTGGTCAGTGCTTTTTTTAATCACTGGTCAAAACTACAAGTTTTAAGAATCATTATATATTTTTTGTTAGCTATAGTAGTTAGAACTCGGGAGTTGATAAAGGTTGCTATTTTCCATAACTGGTTAGACCGAATATATTGAATATACTAAAGCAAATAAGACAGTCTAATAATGTCGTGCTAATCCAATTCAAAATATGCTGATTCCTGAGTCTAATAGATGCAAATAAATGGGAGACAACCTAGGAAATCTTGTGTATTCGAATTATTTCGATCTTCTACAGCCGATCCTAACTCTATTGAATTGTTCGACAATACATAACAGCCACATGCATCTTAAACAATTCATGTGAAGGGAGAGATACTAGAAGATAGGTGGTATCATTCTCGTTCAGTTATTCTCATCTTTACTATTTAACTACAACAGGTTTGAAGCCATCATAGTGTTCGTGAACCCGTAGACCGCCGTCACAAAAAAGAAAAAAATGCATACTAATTCTCAAATAATTGAAGTTCTAAATTTATACAAGCATTCGTGCAAAGTTGTAAATGCATGCACGCATGCTATTTCAAAACAATTTTTTTTTTCTTTGATGCATGTGCATATGCACGTACATATACATCTAGTAATAACTAAAAGTACAACACGTATATGGACTGGTCAATACACCAAGACTGAAGCAAACTGTCAAGAATTCAACTGATTATGTATCTAACTTTCCTAGGGTGTGACGCTGTATTCATCCTAGCTCTCACCATCAACACTATTAAAACTGTATCTTTGACTTAGGATCAAAGAGATACAATCAAACCTAGCATTCGAGCAAGGAGACAATATTTTAATTGACTTACAGCGGTTATTCTACACATCCAAAACCCTCATAAAATACATATTAGTTAACATATCTCCTTAACATTATTAAACAAAAAATAATCATGCAACTATTTTGCTGTTTTTAAACCACTTTAAAGACAACCAGCAACAGAAAAAGCAAGCATTCAACCTATTATGAAGATAAGTAGAACAGAAAGTGCATCTTACCCTCTCTAAAAAGTAGCTGGCAACACCAGGAAGCAGCAGTTCACTTCTTCGACTATATGTAGCTTGGATTGAGGGATCTTTCCAGAGTTCCGCTACTATAGGTGCATATTCGCGAGAAGCAGCAGGGAAAATATCTTCTAAATTACCTGATGCCATCACTTTGAGAAGCCAATCCGAGAATGCTTTAAGCCGTGGGCAGATAGAGTATACAGTTACATTCTCACAATCATCTGATTCAACATGATGTGCTATTAATTTCTGATTAATAGAATTGCAAACCAAGTACAACAACAAAAAGCGTCTTCATAGGCTGAAGGAATTTTAAGTTGAAATCTACACCATATTATGTGATCACATAGTCCATTTTGTTCACCCACAAAAACTAGGGTGGACGTTCACCCTTCCACTCAAGGGTTGCCACATGTCAAACTAGCAGCCAAAACTAGTGTAGATGTTCACCAAACCATTCCCAAAGTGGTTTTAGGTTGGATGAAAATGACACGTGGCAACCCTTCAATGGAAGGGTGAACATCCACCCTAGTTTTGGTGGGTGAACAAAAATGGACTATGTGATGAATCCCAAATGTGTAGTATAATCCAGAATTTTCGGAAAATTTTCCTGACTAGTTTGCCTCTTTAAAAGAACCTAACAAGAAATACTTAATTAAATAAATGCTGGAAGCTGATTAGTAACTATTAAAACTCTATTTTTATTTACTTACAAGCTCGATAAAGCCAACCCGACCAGTGGTTTAAGTTATTAATCCTAGTCATTAAATCCATCCTAGAACATATCTCAATCGTAAATCAATCCTACATTTTATCCTAGTTGTTGAATTAAATCTCTAATTAATCTTAACTGCCCATTTCCTAGAGCAACCCTAACTGAACCCTAAACTCAAACTCGATAAACTAAACCCTACATAAATGGTATTGTTTTCTTTCCTTCTTCCGTGTAAAACCGGTCCATTGAACTTGCAGCGTTGAAATGTTCCAGGAAGCATACTTGGATTTCCGTTTTGCGACAAACAAATATTATGTCGTTTCCATTCGCTTCGATTTCTGTGCTAATGTCTTTTCGACTACGAAATCTTGTGATACCGTCTCTAAACCTTATCCTAATCTAGATTAATATGTAATAATTAATTTAAATTCAAATCTACATACAAAAATTGCTAGATAGATTATTGAAACTCTAATTTGTGTATACCTTGTTGCATGTGATGTGTACTTGTTGTGTTGTTGAACGTTGGTTTACGTGGGATTGGACGTTGTCTATGATTGTGGATTGACGTGTGGCTAATAGAGGTTAGAGGTTGCTACGATTATTCATTCTGTCCCAGACTTTTAACTTCATGCAAGTACATTACACAACAAATTTATTTACATTTTTATTATATTTGAAACATAAATTCATGTAATATTACGGTATAGGAGAGAACAATCATTAGGCACGTGGGACTATGACATTAGAAGCCAGAAGTGGAGGCAGGGACGGAAGCGGGGGCGGGAGCGGGGGAACGCGACTACTTAGAAGAGTCTAAAGTTGGGAGCGTGCGCTAATAAAAAATTTATGTTTATTAATTATTGTTATCAAAACTTATAAACATCTTAATATTTATTAGAATTTATAAAGTTCAGTTCAAAGTTACACAGGGAACATTGGTATGTTGATTTTTTATGATGTCAAGGTAATAATCTTTAGTTTTTTTGGTACTTTGATAAACGTGTATTAAAAATCTTCAAACTTTTTTTTTCTCAAAATTTATGTTAACATTTAAAATTATGGTCATATTATGGGAAACACTCTTGTCGTTGGAAAAGCGAGCTCCCGTCGACGGGGAAGCGAACTCCCAAGTAAGAACCGCCGAATCGAGGTTCTTATTGAGATTCGTTGACCTTCTAGGAATTTATGGCTTCTAAGCTATGACATGCTATGGTCTCGCATTTACTTGGGGTAGGTGATATTGACTTCTTGCATCTTTATACTTGCTGTTCATTGGCATGCACTTAAGTATGTATTTGTCCTATCCTAGACCATACACTTGTAGGAAAGTTGTTATGTAAAACACACCATATAAGAACATAGATAGTATTTATTTTTATTATTATCATTGATATATCATTACCTGTTATTGTCTAGTCATGATCTATTGTTCTTAGTGCTCATCCTTCACTTGCATATATGGTCTTTCTTGTATTATTTTTGTTATGCACTTGTACTTACTCCGTCCCGACTACACAAAACTCTACAGCTTTAGACAACAATTGGTACCGCAAGCACTACGATCCTTACGAGAGAGAAGTTGGTTTCACAGATACGTCAGATCATGCAACTGATGCATTTACCAAAGATTCTTAGACTTGCTAGGAGTTGCATGTCATCCTTACCCAAGATATTACTCATCTTTCCATTTAGTTATTTATTCTAGCGGGTTTGTTCCCGAGAAGTGGACCTATTTAGTATTTCTTTTGATTCTCTTTGGATATTTGGTGCACTTGTAGTTTGGTGACATTTGGACTATTGATTTATGTCAAAACTATTTAGGATAGTTCTTGTTTTGTGTTCTTTTTTGTTCAATGCTGGTTAGTACATGTATCTGTGGATGGTAGAATTATAATGTTATAAGAGTATGGATTGACTTGGATTGGTCACTGATATTTATACCATTGTAGAATAGGACAACGCAGTATGCATCGATGGAATTCCTTAGTAGGAAGAACCATCGTATGTGTATGTTGGGCGTAGCACGTACTCGTACGCAAATATAGGAAGTGGGTCATGCTACTGGCATATATAGATAACTGATCGGAATGCAATTCATTTTCATTGTTTGGCTAAATGTGTCATAGTGAGGAATGCAATTCCCTTTCTCAAATTGTATTATCTTACCACTTGCCTAGAGTCATAGACTCTTTATAGTCTAGGGGATCTTGAAGGGTGCTCCTTGGTTACATTAGCCAAAAGGTAGGAACCCGTCCATCTAGTTTTGTGGCATTACCTTTTTATGCACATAGCTACCTCTATGAGATACCAACGTAGAGGGTTGGCATCACGTAGACAACACGTCATACAATCTTTGTCAATTCTTTTATGGAGATTTCTTCTGCTCCATTATGGGAGAAGTCTCGGACAATGATGATATATAGATAACTAAGTCACTTTCCATTCATGAAAAAATTTCCTAAATGAATTACTAAACTTGCTCATTGAGGAATAAAAGACCTATGGAAAATATACTATGATACATAATATCTACATGGCTATGCTGGAAAAAGTAAATTGCTTGAAAACTATATCACAGATTAAATTGAAACAACCGGATGACGGTATCAATAATATACCTGTGCCAGAAGAGTCATGTGGCTGCTCTTTCTTTTTCTCTGACAAACTCTCTTCTTCAAATCGCTCACGCCCCTCAAGTAGTATACAGAGATAGATGTATATGTTACTTTGAATTATCAGCTTAATACTTTCACGCTCATCCTCTGAGAAAGGAACACTTTTGTATAAAAACTTGGCCTGAAATAATGCAGAAAAAGATTAAATCAACAATTCACTGTCGTCTTCATGGTTAATAAATATATAAAGGGAGTGCTAAGCAGGACTCAGCTAAATTTATTATGCACTGAGGTGCCATTTTGTACAATATACAGTAAATACAAACAAGAGTTCCCATAAAGTTATGAAATATAGTTTTATCTGCAAATTTTACTGTATATATAGTGTTGATCTGAAGAAGAAAAAACTTGCATCTCTCCACTGAAGAGCTAAATAAGCAAAACCACAATTACTTTCTTATGTTGTTGTTCATTGGTTAAACATGGGGAAATGGTTCTTTGCACTGAAAGAAATTTGCAGCTGAACCCAAATTTGGGATAAAAGTCATTTCAAACTCGCCATATTGTTTTCTGCATGCTCATTGTTGTATTGAGTGGACCTTCCCTTTATATAGTACATTAATACCTAATATCTCAACAGATCCTGAATATTAGCCCAAGAAAATTTTCCTAAAAATTATCTAGAACATCCAGATATCAAGACTAGTTTGAACCTCATAACTGATACTCTCACAAATAATAATTTCTAAAACTACAGAAAGTACAATTTCTACAGCTCTCTTCTGCAAGTTTAGTTACCTTGTCAAGACCAGTTGAAATATGCTTACTTCTACTTCCTTCTAATTCTTTTGCTCACACAGATCTACTATCAAATACTCCTATAGTTGATCATAGAAATTAAGCATATACATGGGGTTTGATAGTTGGCGAGGGGATGTATATGTTATTGGTGTTGACATCCCACGAAGAGTAACAATTAAAAGCAAGGGAACTGACTAGTACTACAAAAACAATGAAGAATTAGCAACGGCTCTGATTGAAACCTGTTTATGTGCCCTATTAAATAAATACTTTGGGCTCAATCATTTCTAAAATAACTAACCGTAAATTTGAAAATTCCATTTGAGAATTAGGGTAAATTACCGTAAACCTCTTTCGTGTTAGGTTTCAATAAGTTACCCCTAAGATTACAACTTACAAGGTTCTCATAAAGAGTCCTCGCCATCCATTTCAATAAATAAAAAAAGTTAGTTTAGTGCATAACATGACTATAGTAACTTTGGATTTTACAATTTACAATTAAAATGTTCTAGAAACTTTAAAATTAAAAAAAAAAAAAAAAAAAAAAAAAACTCAACTCCCCTAGCCGTAGGGATAGTCTTTCATTCACTTTTTGTCCTAATGTGTCATATAGATGAATTTATTTCCCAATAGCAAATCGTATCATCTTAACTTTATGTCTAGTCTCTTTATAGTCTAGGGGAACTTGTAAGGTGCTCCTTGGTTGCATGAGCTTAAATTGCATATCCAAAAGGTCTACCTATCAGCCAACCGGTTGCCTAGGTTCTATGATATAACTCTCTCATGCTCAGAGTTACCTTGCATAGGAATTTGGTACTAAAATGAGAATTGACGTATGGTTGACGTTGACAGAAAGTCAAAAACACTTCAACAAATTTTTAATGGAGCTTTGCTATGCTATGCTCCATAGTCGACCCTACTCTGACTCTGATGGGAGACGGCCTGGATGATGATTGTTATGCTCCATAGTCGACCCCACTCTGATGGGAGAAGGCTCGGATGATGATGAACTCCCCCACCCCCGAGTCGGGCGGCCAAAGATAGGGAGGTGGCCATTGCGCTAGCACCCCTTTCCCTCTACTTCATATTTTTACTTCTACCCTTCCCTTCTGAATTATCTCTTTCTATTGATAGTAGTCTGGCTAAAGGAGGGTGCCGAGCGCACACAAGTAGTCACTCTTTCTCTACTCCCCCATGCCCCCCTTAGTTCTCTACTCCCCCATGCCCCTGCAGCTGTAACAGTCAGTGATGCTACCAGCATGTCATATCTCACCCTGTCCACCCCACCCCCTTCTCCTAGTCTAATCTAACCCTTCCCATCCTCTCCAACCTCCCCCCAAGTCAAGGGAGTTTGTGTTTTGTATTTTCTTAAGATTTCTAATTATTTTTAAAATAGCCTTATTTTAAATTATATATATATCAGGGTACATTGGTCCTTTATACCTGTAAAGTAAACTAAAGGTTCAAGTAGTAAACGGAGGGAAATCTGGGAAAATCTGTAAAACCCTAAAATATTGGGGCTTCCTATAATTTAATCCGAGTATTCTTCCTGAGCACAGTATAGCTATAACTTTACATATCCAAAATACCCATAACTCCCAATTATTATGATGCACCTATCATGTCCTTACTACTGTATTGCATCTATCGAGTCTCTTCCATATCCGTATAAATATAACTTTCACTAATAATTTTAGTCGGACAATAGTATAGAACATTGATGTTTAAAAAGCCTTAATCACACAAGTGGCAAAAATAAGCATAAATGTCAAAGATGGCTACATTTTTAACAGTTCATCTAACCTACAGTCAAGAATCCATCTTTATGTAGTTTTATATTTAAACTTAAGAAGGAAGCTATACTACCACCTAACTTTCCATACAGTCCAGAATCCCAAATGGTGCTTAATCCATACTATGAAATGTTGCTTACTAAGGTAGGGGGTTATATAAGATCTGTAATACCTTTATTCTTGATACAATTACTACATGACCAAATTGTTTGAGCTCTTCTTGAATAATTTTCGGAACTATTCATATGAGAACTATTTTACGGTAACTCTATAACAACTATTCTTTGTGCAAAACCTTTCATGGTTATTAAAACTACTTATATGACAAGGATTTATTCGG
This sequence comes from Iris pallida, assembly GCA_029216955.1. Classification (NCBI taxonomy): domain Eukaryota; kingdom Viridiplantae; phylum Streptophyta; class Magnoliopsida; order Asparagales; family Iridaceae; genus Iris; species Iris pallida. The sequence continues at coordinate 10,575,102 of JANAVB010031416.1, read as the reverse complement.
CGCAAAGATATAGCAGTTTACTTCTAGTCAGACGTGTCAAGAATATTATTGTATGGTCACCGTTGACAAAAAACAAGCTAGGAAACAATGACCATTCAGGTAGTGTCTCACTACTCATCTAACATCCCAAGAAGAAAGTAAATCAGAATAATATGAAAGAAATATAGTTTATCACGCTTGAGAACAGAATACAGCTGGAGGAACCTTCTTCTTCTTCTTTTTCTTTTTTTTTTGATAATAGAGCTTGAGAACTATTGATATACATAATATAGTGAAATTTCTAATTCACAAAGCACAATCTAGTGAAATTACTAATTCACAAATGAAGCCACATCTCTGTAATGATTCACCCAAGCTTAAGGATGACAATTTCTACTCGGAACATTGAGACGTTAAAGTATGAACATAAACTAAAAAGCTAGGAACATTGCAGGAGGGACTCTTAAGTCTTAACTCATATATTGAACTATGATAAAGAAGAGTAGCCACTAGCCAGAAATATAGCTTACAAAGTCTGACAATGTGGAAATGAGATTCGGGTTGAAGCATCATCTGAGGACTACTCAACCTTCCACTTCCATATAGAGGCCACTAAAAACACTAGAACAGTTCCCCATTAGCTGACGCACTATAGCTATAAGCTCAAATGGGGAAGCAACAGACTCTACAGGGAATAGGCGAATAGCCATTATTGTCATAAGCGAAAAGCACACTAAGGCGCAAACATCCTTCATGGCCCAGGCATAAAGTACAAAAGCGAGTCGTGCGCCTTAGCAAAGCAAGGTACACGTATAATAAGAAGAAAACATAGGGCATCGACCTCGTTGCTATGTGTTGAACTTTTCCAGGTTGCACTTGTTCACACCAAAACATGGTAACTTCGGCGAAGCTTCAACCTAGATTAGAAGAGCCGATGACACTATCGGGTCAGTATATACGGTCGCACTTGTTCGCAGAAAAAGTAAGGCATGTGCTACGCTGAAGGGTAAGTGCAAACTCCCTTTGCCTGGAGCTTGTCCACCAAGGGGTGAAGGCTAGACACGATTTTAATAACTACAGGAATAGCATTACTGTAGCAGCTTGCAGCAACAGCATAGCCGCCCATATTGCGGCTGCTACAACAGAATAGCACCTGATATATATATATATATATATATATATATATATATATAAATACTGCCATATATTTGATTGGCAGTCTATTATTAATATCATGTAGAGTATATTGTCGTCATTCTTTATATCATGTTTCTTATGTGTAATCTTGTGACGCTGACAATTTGATTGTATGGATAGATTTATTTAAAATTTTGCATTCTTCAATCCTATCTAACATTATTAGGAAATCCTTAAAACAATCTAAGCTGGACTTGTGTGTGGGTTCTAGTAGCAACTCATATAGTGATTTCTGAGCCAAGAAAATAATAATAATAATAATAATAATAATAAAACAGTAGGAAGCACATAAGTCAACCAGAAGCAATAGCAAGCACATTCTTTTTTAGCCATTGCATAATTTCTAATTTTGTTGTACTGCCATTTTTAAGTCATGATACTACATCTTAGAGTTTTTTACGAATTTTCAATATGCTTTTAGATTTCTTTTATTATATCATAAGCACCAAATCTGAGCTCAACTATAACCCTATTACACTACATCTTAATATTGTCCTACACTCTCTATCCACCATCGCACCCCGGCACCACTATGTGGCCGTTATCCACTAATGAAATTCTCGGCAACATAAATTATTTATAAATGTTTCGAAATTACAAAGCACTTCCTCCCTTTGGAGACAGTTCCCTTGAGTCTAATGGTGGTCAGTGAACTTTATGGTAAAACTTATCGAACGGAATCTTAAAGCTAGGCCATACCATAAAGATCACAAGGATACCAAATATAAATCATGTGTTACATGAAGCAATACACAAGATATGATGAACCAATAGTGTACATCCACTGCACTGAGCTGGAAACTCAAATTTTGAGTTGAAACAACTTTCAGTTTGCAATAAGATACATTATGCTTTTCTTTTCTCTTTTGCTATAATAAAGCACTGTCTATTAGCTCAAAGTATATGAGATCAACATATTAATTATTATTTCACAAACTATCATGTTTGCAATCTTGTGGTAATTTCTGCTTGAGTATTACTAATTGGCTAAATGCATAACAACCATATCAATATAAAAGAAAGTTTATGGTCAGCACAATAGCCCACTTAAATCAGCAAGAATATATATGCCTCGGAAGAAGCTGCCAAAAGTATCAATAGAAGAATCCATAGATGCAGCTTCTAACCTAAGGAAGCAAATATATCAACTTTCAGTAAAAAGAAAGAAATGTTGCTGTCTTCCATCATCACATGCCTGTTTAAATATGGTACTTGTTCCCGATCCATGAAACCCAGTCAAAAGAAGCTTCTGAAGTGTCCGTTGCTCAAGGTAGTCGGGCATGTGTCTATTGAGCATGTTATTCACTTCTTCGCCAGATGGATTTACACCCTTGGAAGGAACTGGCAGTGATAGAAAAGAACAAAGCAGCTTTGTTGTAGCCTGCCCAAGAAAGTAAACAGGAGTTAATCCTAGGTGTGATGTTCACCATTGAAAGAATAAGAGTTTGAAGAAACAATGGGCCCACTCTGCTCCAAATCTGCCCCTTTATGTTCTTCTGACCCTCCTCCTGGTATGTTCCATCAGCATTTACCCAAAAGTGAGGATTTCCTGCACATTGAACCCGTGCCCACTGCAAATACAGGCAGATTTAAGATAATTGCATAATCACATATCTCAAAAGAAGTTTATATATTTCAGACAAATACCTTAAGCATCTGCACCTCAACTTTCGTGATCTCACGACCATTTATCAGGATCCCAGTGTTCCCATTGCTTGCATTACGCATAAGAATGCCTCCCACATTGAGATTCGGGCTAATGATCTTGTCAGGCTTGTGTCCTTCCTACAAGTATTTCAATGCCAATTATAACCACACTGATTTTGGTGCACGGAACGAGCTACTACTACACAAGCCTTTCAAAAATTAAAACCATTTTTCCTTCACTGTGTTTGTCTTCATATGGATGCTATTAGGTTCCTCATGAAAACATCGAAAGGAGATGCCATACCAAGTTACGAAGTTAGTATATTCACCTACTTAATTAAACTTCGGCCAGCATATTGAAAATAAAAATCAAGTTTGGTGCGCAATGCACCTAAAGTTTAACTTCAAAAGAGTAGACAAGAAAAAATTTAAGGTGTTTCCGCTGGCCGCCAAACCCTAAAACAAGTCATAGTTCAACTCCATAAAAATACCAGCCTCAACTAAAAAACTACTCAAGTTCTATTCGCATTGCAATAATGATAATCCATCTTGAAATTGTTCAGTTTGATTATCTAGAAAATTAACTAATATTACTGACTACAAAATTCCTAATTGTAGATGCAAAATATAAGATTAAGATGCTACGACTAGCATACATATTTCAAAACTTGAGCAGGAAATGAGGAGTTTGTATGTGACATCACTAACAACAAGAAAGGGCGGTACAGCTCATTTCAATAGCCCACAAATTAATATCATGTTTCCATATTCCTAACTCATATTATAGTCGAGATAAAGAGGTTATTGAGACCATAATATTACCTTTCTCCCAATGGCTTGTAAAGCATGAAATGTGGTGGATGTGCCTCTGTGCCACACCCCTAAACCAACAATGATAAGATGGGGCTATATACCCCAACTCCACAAAGATACCAAGTACGAGCATGTCAATAACAACCCACTCAACAATTTAAAAAACAGGAAGTGAGAGAGGATACAAGGATATCACATTTGCTCATCTCATAGGGGAGATGGTCATCAACATAACACTATCCACGTTCCTAAATCTGCAATATCTATCCAAGTTATAAAAAAAAATCGAGACGTAATATTATTTGCTTCCCCGCAACTCGGCGTAGGAAATGTGAATAATAGAGGATTCAGCATGCAGGCAGGACACGGCGACCATTGAAAATTCCACACCCCTTAACCAACAACAACGAGATGGGCTGTACAGCTACACTCCACATATCTAACATTGTATTTTAATAAATAGCGATGCAAATCCAATAAATGGACTTGGAGTGACACTGTGAAAAAGGATACCGGGATAAAAATAAGCCACAACCTAGTCTCCATGTTCCACAATATAGTCTAGAAATCAGAACGAAATTAAAATGCTACACAGTAATGTTTTCTTTCCAGTGATTTAAATGCAGAAAAGGAGGTGTTTGAATGTACCAATCCCACAAAATCAACATGAACAAATATGAGCAGTATAACTCACTTCATAGGATGGGATTGTCATTCCTTTTCTCTTTGACTCGATGAGTCATAGTTGAATGCAATAGCTTGTAGCAAATTATTTTATCCCGTCCTCTAGACTCTTTATAGTCTAGGAGAACTTGAAGGGTGTTGCTTTGTTGTTGCATGAGCCTAAAGTGCATATCTGAAACGTAGCTACCGACATGCAAACTAGTCATCTAGGTTTTATGGCATGACCCTCTCATGCTCGTAGCTACCTTGCATAAGAATTTAGCACCAGTATAGAGAGTTGACATCAAGCATAGAGAGTTGGATACAAACTTCGTCAAATCCTTTACGGAGCTTGCTTATTCTCCATAGCCTACCTCATTTTGATGGGAAAAAGCTTGGATCATAATGATGATGATGGTAACGAATTCCTTTAAACTACTAGTTGTGTAAGAAAAGTTCTCCTAATTAGGCTTGGGACATAAATTAAGAACTTCGTCAAATTCTTTATGAAACTTTCTTATGTTCCATAGCAACACATTATGATAAGTCATAAGAGAAGGCTTGGATGGTGATGATGATCATAATTCACTCCCTAGAACTACTTCAATTTGAGTAACAATAGTCCACTGATAAGGATGGGTTTGCAGCTTATCAAAGCTAGTTTTGCTTATTTTTCAGAAAAGCACCCCCACAATGTGTTGTAAAATCACCTTATGCTTATTTTTCTGAAAAGTTGTTGCTTTTCAAGGGCTTTTAAAGAAATCAGTGAGGATTTCTTTCAATCTGTGAGGGTTTCTTTTCAAAAACAGCTTCAGCTTATCATACACTTTTTACAAAAGTATCCTTTAGCTTTTTACTGAAATTCCATTATATTACCTCTAGTATATGTCTAGTTTGACAATTTTCAATAATTTCAGTATTGAAAATCATGTTTTACCGAACACCTTATTGCTTCTAACACAGTTCTTATAAAAATTATATTGACCAATAGCTTATGACAGCAACTTTTGATTGGCTTCAGCAATATCAACCACCCATAACGTTACCAATATCGACATTCCTAACCTAATAAGCACCACTCCAGAAATAGGTGTCATGTCGTGGCAGACATCAGAAATGGAATAGGCATGACAAAATACATAGGACAACTAAAATCATTGTCGAGTCTGTGTCATTGTGTCCATATCGTGCTGTCGTATTAGTGTTTGTGTCACTGTGTCCATAATGTGCTGCCGTATTAGTGTTTGCACAAAATACTCCATGATGCTATAATTCACAACTGAGAATCTCCACACACAAAAATACCAAATTAGTGGTCAAATCGAATTTCATTAGCGATATCTAGATTCAAAAACCACGGTTTCAACTGAAATCAAGTTTGGGTGGACTTGAAATAGCATCTTCAGAGCGCAATTTCTACTAATTAATTCAGGCTTTGAAAATGTAACTTCAAAAAGAACAATGTTCAGCAATAAGTTTCATATCTACCATTTATGGATTTTTTTAAATAGCATTAAGTTAGTTGAAAATCTTGTAACAAACCCCCAACCACCATAAACAAGCAAGCTCATTATCTACGTTTTGAGTAAAATTAATCCTCTAATTAGGATCACCAATATCCACATTCTTAACTCTAGGACTCAGAATTGACATGTTCAAAACAAAGTACAAAAAGTTCTGGTCGAATTTCTCACCTTCCCCCAAAATCCGGAGACCTTATCGTACCAATAGTACCCGGGCTTCAGCTTCGGCGGCGGGCATGGGCAGCTCTGCAGCAGGACCATCTCCTCCGGGCCCAGCCTCTTCCTGTTGACGCACACGTCCTCTGGCCGCAGCTGGTTCGCCTCGCAGCACCGCTCCGCGCGCATCACCTGCTCTACCTCCAGCGAGCTGAGCAGGCGCCGCAGCATCCTCGAGCTCCTCCCGAGCCTCTCCCTCCTCGAGTCCTCCACCGGGAGGCCGATGCAGGACACGCACTTCCGCCCTTCCGGCATCGATCCCATCGCGCGGAGAAGACAATTTATGCAGTACTTGGCGTTGCAAACTAGGCATGCCTCCTTCTCGGTGAATCGGCTCCCTTTGGAGCAGCGGTGGCAGGAGTGCTGCCGCTGCTGCTTCTTGACCCTGCGGTCGCGGTCGGGGGAGGAGGAGGAGGAGGAGGAGAAGTCGGTGAAGTCTGAGGTGGCGGCGGAGGAGTTCTTGAGCTCGCTGGAAGGTCGAGGACGGGGTTCTCGAAGACGGATGTGGGGGATGTGGTGGTGGTGGAGGGCTTGGAGAGGGGGAGGGGGTCGGCGACGGGGAGCTCGTCGGAGAGGGAGGCTGTGGCGATGGCAGGCGACCGGGATCTGGTCGGCGATCTCGATGGGGATGGCCTCGGGGAGGTCGTAGGTGAGCGGGGGGCCGACGTACTCGTCGGCGAAGGAAAACTCGGCGGTGGCCATGGCGCGGTAACCCTAGAAAATTAGGTCATGGAGATCGAGGATTTTGGAAACCCTAATTTCTAGAGCGAGGGATTGGAGAGAAATGATTGAGGGTTGGGGGGGTGAGGACGGGAGTGAGCTGGAGTGGAGTTGACTGGTTGGGTCCCACATGCACGTCTTACACTGCAAGGAATCTGGAGGTGGGGTGGAGTGGGGACCACATGGGAGTTAACCGTGTCAGACCGCGCAGCGCGTGATCTGTTGTGAGGAAAAAAAGAGCTTTGCTATGCCTACAACCAATACTTACAACCCTCCTACAATCTGCCACGTGTCGGACTTCGATTGAAGGAGGAGAATAAGTGGTGGGGTCGGATGGAACCCATGTAGCAGGGGAGTGTGAGAGGTGGTGGGACCCGGTGGGACCCATATGTAAGGGATGGATGAGTGAGGTTGTAAGAAGGTTGTAAGAATTTAATAGTAAACTTAGCATTATTGGAAAAAAAAATGGTTTGGGATTTTTACTCTGCGGAGAATGAGGCGGATTGCGTGCTAGATCTCTTATTGGTCCACGTGGATGGGTGGGCCTTGCATGCCAGTTGGACGAAGTTAAAGATGAGTGATGGCCGGGGCCTAGCAAGTTCAAGCTCTCACTACGGACTTGTTTGGTAACTTACAAGTGGCCCCCGCAATCGGAAATTCATAAGAGTAATGCTACAGTTAGGGATGAGCAAATACCGACCGATACCGAAAAATCGACCGAATACCGATTGAAAATATACCGAAAAATCGAACCGAAAATATGTACCGATACCGAATTGCCGAACCGACTAAAATATGGTATAATGGTAGTGGTAACGATTTGAGTGTAATACCATACCGAAAATACCGAACCGAACCGATCATATATATAATGTTATTCATGATTAATTTTATACTACTCATTTTTATTTTTATCTTTATTTTAATCAGTTTCTTAGAACTTAGAATGGATTTTAATGGACTAGAAGTTATGTCAAGAATGCCGAGAATTGAGTTTTTGATCTTTTGAGCTTATGTTTTGTATTCTCATAGAATTTTGAAGTAAATTTTGGTTACTTAAACTTATACTAAAGATTAAACTTAGTGACAACGTTTGATCTTTTAAGCCCATTTTTAGGTGTTTGCAACTTGTTACATATTGTTCGTAGAGGATTGACTTTGAAATTTAATGCTTCAAAAATGTAAAAATATATATTATAGGTTAAGAGGTTCTACAATATTAAGTGTGTTGATTGACCAAATGTTAATTGGTAAAATACCGATACCGAACAAAAACCGACCGAATACCGATTTAACCGAAACCGAAAAAACCGATTCTAAATGGTACGGTATTGGTATTGATATTTTAAATACCGATTAAAAAAATACCGAAAAATTCGATCAAATACCGACCGAATATACCGACGCTCACCCCTAGCTACAGTTACAACCAAATGCTTACAACCCTTTTACAACCTTCACCCATTGCTGACATGTGGGCCATGGTCCACATGTCAGCAAATGGGTGAGTGGTTGTAAGAGGGTTGTAAGGATTTGGTAGTAGACTTAGCATTATTGAATTCATAATTGGATCTTGGATCAAATTTAAATTTTGGATTTTTCAGAAATATTTTTCGGTAATTTTGAATTTCTAAACAAAATATAACCACATAGTCTGATAGTCATCATGGGTTAACATTATTCAATTTTGAACCGATAATTGAACCGAATTGAATAAGACTACTAAAATTATGTAAATACTCTAAATTTTATACATATTTTGTGATTAAAAAATATGTATATTTGAAAATAAAAACTATATGCATGTATTTTGAAGTCCAATTTTGATAATTTAATAACCAATTTAACTTTAGACACAATTTTGAAATACAATAAATGTGTATATAAGATTATAATTTTTAATATAATTTAACGACGATCCAAACTTTATATCGGGCCCATTAAACAATATAAAAAGCCCAACCAAACATAACGAATATTCAGTTCAGTACATTTTAGTTTTGGCTAATTTCAGTACATTTTTTGTTTTAAATTTTTATAATTTTGATTTTGACTATTCAATTCGGTTGAAACCAATAAACCAATTAATCATCTAATATTCATAGACCAAAAGATATGGAAAATAAATTAATTCCATGGAATTATTTTCCTAGGGAAAAAAATTCATAGAATTTTAAAACAATTTCATGAAAACTTAATTTGGGTGTTTGATTGTCATTATTTTCCATGGTAAATAGTTATTTTCCATGAAAATGATATTTTTTTTATTGGTTGGACAAGTTTCATTTTCTACCATTTTAGAAGAAAATATGATAAAAATGATAGTTTTTGGAAAATAATTCCATGAAAAATATAAACTATCAAACATTATAATTGGTGGAAAATTTGTGATGGAAATATTTTTCATGGAAAAAAAAATCCAATCAAACACAGCTTTAAGTCATATGGGAAGTAGAAAAGTAAGTACACCATGGTCATAAAACAACTAATGACATCCATCAAGAATTTTGTAGGTCCGGTCACAAATATATTATCACTTTGAAAACCAATATTCATTCAGTACCCATGGGCACATAATACAAAAGTATCACTTGAACAAATTTTTAAAATAATACACATAGCCACAATAAATATACAAGCTGAAGATGACATTAAAATTCTTAAATGGATATTTTTGGTTACTTACACTGACTATTCCTAAATTTTGGGTCTATAACACTTTAATTTTAAACTAATTACACTGATAACTTTTATGTTTTATGTTTATTACACGATGTACTCCTATTTTAAGATAAAAAAAAAAAGTTATAACACTAACTATCCTTATTTTATTTTATTTTTTCTAAAGAGAGGGATGATCAATGTAATTAGTATAAAAATAGGAGTACTCTGTGTTATAAATTCAAAACTTATGGATAGTTAGTGTAAATAATCTTAGACTTTTAGACCATTACTCAACCAACCTCCACTACTTTGTAAACGAATTACCCGTTCCAAATAAAAGAAAGTATCACTTCGAAAACCAACATCTAAGAGCATCTCCAACCCTATTGTGACTTTGAAAAAAGTTAGTGCCACATTGGAATGACAAAATTTTATTCAAAAGTTATTCTCCAATGCAATTGTCAAGTCAATTGTGAAGCTTATGTGGCAAAAATTAAAGAAGACATGTGAAGTTGATTGTCTTGTTCTAGACAATGCACTTGACATGTCTTCTCTTCCATGTCATCAATTATGATAAAAATATTAGAAAAGAAAGAAGATGAGTAGCTGTCTTAAAAGTTGCCTTGGAAGTTGAAAAAAAATACTTTTTATTGTCTCCTCAATACTTTTGCATTGGAGAGAATTTTCTATCTCATTGTCTTTTGAGAGATAATTTTGCCACATAAACAAGACATTGTCTTGTGGCTCATGCCACATAGTAGCCACCTAAGATCACAACACTTAACAAGACAATAGGGTTGGAGATGCTCTAAAGTACCCATGGCCACATAAACATGAAATCCATAGTAAAATACCATATAGCATATAGCAAGAAATCCATAAGTAAAAAAATACAGAGCAAACAACTAGCACTAGACTGCTTATTCCAAATATAAGGCCATTCAAGAACTACACACAAAAAAACATAACACATAAACACAACAAAAGAAGTTAGAAAAATTAACAAAGCAAGCATGGACTATATACCAAAAAACAACAAAATAATAATAATAATAATAATAATAATAATATATGGACACATTAGTATAGTTGATTATCACTTATCCATCAAAATATGATGAGGAACTCATGAATGGTACTCAGTATCAAACCAACAGTGTGATACTAAAGGTCAATACTTCTTGAGCCCATGATAATTAATATGTAACCTAACTCAATATTAATATCAAAACCTCTATCAACCAATCTCATCACAATGAATATAAGAAGCAAAACAAAACAAGAACCACAGAAAATGAATTCCAATAACTTTGAAATTGTCTTATTACAAACAGCAAGTACATCAACAAGCCAGAAAGGATGGTACGTTTCAAATCTAATAGATACACATGTGACATGTAACGGGACTTGAGAGCCTTATTAGCAATTAGGCAAATAAAAAATTCGGACTGCAAAAATACGAGCATAAATTGATGCGGTGCACGTAGAATACGTTAAAAAAATCTGTCAAATATTCCTCAAAGGAAATATTGAGGCTCAAACTTCTCATGCATAAACATGTTGTCAAATTCGGTTAATTAAATAGATTTTTATTACGTTTTTTTCAAATTTTTTAATAATTCATACATAACACGTTTAAAATTTTATATGCCTAAAATTTGTATACTAATTCGAACCTTTCAAAATTACACAAATATTATACATTTTTAAAAGATACGAAATCTTTTGCATATGCTACGAGTTTTTATTCGGACGATTGCTAACCAGACTTGAGAGTGCACGACAGTGATAGCCAAGGGTGGTATGTCTCGTAGATATTATTGATACATGGATTTTTTTTTATTTTAGTTGGAAAGGACAATCAAATTGATATATCATCAACTGGTCAATATAGACAAACCATTTCAACCCAGTTGACAGGTCCTTCTATCAATGTTAGTAGACGACCCAAAAAAAATCAAGCTAGAGATTAAGCCGTACAAGTAAAAGAAATCTATGATATTTCTCGTACCAATTAACCTTCAACAAGAATTGAACAAGTATTTGTTACTTTAGTGGCCATTCAGTATGATTGCAATGTTACTTGAAGTTTTACCGAAATTTTTTATATTCATGTATAAAATTCATGTATATTTTGTTGGAATTATTCAATAACATGGACCACATATATAAAATTAATTATGTTGGGCTATCTAAATAATTAAGACAAATCAAAGTGGTCTATTTAAAAAATTGGCTTAAGAGTATAATTGTCATGAAAATAATGTATAGATACCGGAGATAAATCTAATTTGACGAGGGACCAAATTAGAAATGTCAAAACATGTATATACGTGTGTATTTATTAGGGTTGTGATCCCAAACTCGTATGGTCACCAAAGCGAGGATTTTTTTTTCTATTATCTTCTGCATCACCATCAACAGAAGAGGAACAAAGATTTATTAAGGAACGTAGCGAGTTAAAAAATCGAACTCCGTAAAGAGACGTCTACTTCAAGATCCATCAAGTCAATCAAAATTTAGATACGCTTCCGCATTTATTTTATTTTCATCTCAGGAATCAAGAGGCAATAATATCTAACATGTTTTGTATTATTAAATTAGATATATTAGACTTGGAATATCACATCATGGGCATAACCTATCCGAATTGTCTCCATCACCTGCAGGATTCTCATGTTTATCCTTTATAAACTTGGGATTAGACTCAGATTGGGTTTAAGTAACATTGGTCCAAGCACACTGTGGAGTGGTTTATGGTTCAGAGACATTTAATCCGGCTTATTTAGGTAGGTTTTGGTCGAATCCACAGGATTTGGATTCGGATCGGTCTGTATCCAGATGTATGTCGGGTCGGGTCGATTTTTAGTCAGCCAAGTCTAATCATATTTGGATTGTTTAGGTTAGGATCCTGATTCTGAATGTTTGAGAAATCTCAATAATTTTTTTTTTTTAATGACTAACGTAACGTATGAGACTTTTGTATATACTGTATTGTATACATTTTAGGTTAACTGTCTTCAATTTCTATCATTTTTATAAATGAAATGAATAATACTCACAGCTCATCTTAGGAGTAAAATATATATATATATATATATATATATATATATATACATATATATATATATATATATATATATATATATATATATATTACAAAACACAAAGGTTTTTGAATTCTAGGGCTGACTGTGCCAAGATAAAGAGTGGTTGGAATTTAATCTTGGTGAATCAACGGTTGTGGAATTTTATGGGAAATCCAAAGAGTGGGGGTTTGCACTCATAATGGTTGTGGATGAGCATTATTGAGAGTGGGGTTTTATGGGAAATCCAAAGAGTGGGTTTGCACTCATAATGGTTGTGGATGAGCATTATTGAGAGTGGGATTTTATGGAGAATCCAAAGAGTGGGGTTTGCACTCATAATAGTTGTGGATGAGCATTATTGAGAGTGGGGTTTTATGGAAAATCCTTCACATCCAGTGGTTGGGATTTAATATTTTTGAGGGGAAATACCTTAAATGAACCATGCCCTATGGGCACGGGTTATGACTAGTATATATATATACAGCTCCTTTCTTATACGGGATAAGTTTATGGGAAGAGTTTACGGGATAGACCAATTTCTTACGGAGAGAAAAGAAACTCAAAATATCTGGCCGAAATATACGTATGTTTCTCTTCTGAAATTTATTTCTCTTTAATATTTAAATCTCTACTCTCTACTCTTAAAAACAAACATATCTCTATCTTCAAAAATAAGACTTATCTATCAATTTAGTTTTAAACACAGAGGAATTTATTTATTTTAAAAAACATAGATACATAAATTGTTCCATTTATTTTTTAAATAAAGATAATTTTTTCTAAAAAAAAAAAGACTATCCTTAGAAATAAATATACCTTTAAAATTTTATTTAAAATATTAATTTTAATGTTAATCTTAATATTAATTATTTTTAATTTTAAATTTTTAATTTTTACATTAATTTAAATTTGTATGTTAAAGTTAATTTTAAGTTTAATGTTAATGTTAACGTTAATGTTAATGTTAAAATTAATTTAAATTTAAATTTATTTTAAATAAATTTAAATCTAAATCTAATTTAATTTTAATGTTAATGTTAAATTTAATTTAAATTTAAATTTATTTTTGTTTTTAAATAAATTTAAATCTAAATCTAAATTTAAATTCTAATCTTAATTTTAAATTATATTCTTAATCTTAATCTTAATCTTAATTTTAATATTACATTTTAATGTTAATATTAATATTAATATTAATATTAATGTTAATGTTAATGTTAATATTAATGTTAATGTTAAACTAAACATAATGTTAATGTTGAAATTAAAATTAAAATTATAATTAATATCAACAATAAAGTTAGCACCAAAAAACTAACATGAGAAATAATATTAAAATTAACATTAATATTAAGTATATTTTTGAATAATATTTTAAAAAGATATTTACGTTTAAAGATAAATTTTTTTTTAAACAATCCATCTCTACTTTAAAAAATTATAAAATTAACTTTTATATCTCTATTTTTTGAATTAAATAAATAAAATTTTCACTATTTAAAAAATAAATAGACTTATCTTTAAGATAGAGATAGGTTCCTTTTTAAAAGGAGAGATCAAACATTTTTAAAGTGAAAGAAACAAAGAAGAGAACCATACGTATATTTTCTCATCCCGTAAGTTTGTCCCGTAAGTTATTCCCGTAGGAGAAGCTTTATATATATATATATATATTTTTTTCTTTATATATATATATATATATATATATATATATATATATATATATATATATATATGAGGAAGGATCAAGATCCCCACACTTTTTATATCCCCAAGCATCTCCCCTATTTGCAACCGTTGGATGGTGCTTTAAGTCATCTAATCTTAACCGTTGATTTACCAATGGTTAAGATTAGATGACTTAAAGCACATCCAACGGATGTAAACATGGGGATGCATGGGGATGCAAAAATTGTGGGGATGCCTATCCTTCCTCTCTCTCTCTCTCTCTATATATATATATATATATATATATAGAGGAAGGATAGGCATCCCCACAATTTTTGCATCCCCATGCATCTCCATGTTTACATCCGTTGGATGTGCTTTAAGTCATCTAATCTTAACCATTGGTAAATCAACGGTTAAGATTAGATGACTTAAAGCACCATCCAACGGTGCAAATAGGGGGGATGCTTGGGAATACAAAAAGTGTGGGGATCTTGATCCTTCCTCTATATGAGGAAGGATAGGCATCCCCACAATTTTTGCATCCCCATGTTTACATCCGTTGGATGTGCTTTAAGTCATCTAATCTTAACCATTGGTAAATCAACGGTTAAGATTAGATGACTTAAAGCACCATCCAACGGTGCAAATAGGGGGGATGCTTGGGGATACAAAAAGTGTGGGAATCTTGATCCTTCCTCTATATGAGGAAGGATAGGCATCCCCACAATTTTTGCATCCCCATGCATCCCCATGTTTACATCCGTTGGATGTGCTTTAAGTCATCTAATCTTAACCATTGGTAAATCAACGGTTAAGATTAGATGACTTAAAGCACCATCCAACGGATGTAAACATGGGGATGCATGGGGATGCAAAAATTGTGGGAATGCCTATCCTTCCTCTCTCTCTCTCTCTCTCTCTATATATATATATATATATATATATATATATATATATATATATTATATATATAGTCATAATCCGTGCCCATAGGGCATGGTTCATTTAAGGTATTCCCCCTCAAAATCTTGGACCCCCAATTTTAAACGAACAATAATAATTTTGAGGCCCCCATCAAAATATTAAATTTCAACCACTGCTGGATGTGAATTTTATTTGGATTTTCCATAAAATCCCACTCTCAATAATGCTCATCCACAACCATTATGAGGCCCCCATCAAAATATTAAATCCCAACCATCAAAATATTAAATCCCCATCTTTGGATTTTCCATAAAATCCCACTCCCAATAATGCTCTTCCCCATAAAATCCCACTCCCAATAATGTTCTTCCCCATAAAACTCCACAACCGTTGATTCACCAAGATTAAATCCCAACCACTCTTTATCTTGGCACAGTCAGCTCTAGGATTCAAAAATCTTTGTGTTATATATATATATATATATATATATATATATATATATATATATATATATATATATATAAACTTTGAATGAGACTCATTTGTCATACATAGGGGTATCAAAACTTTGACACCCCTTCTGTATCAAAGTTTTACTCTATATAATGTGATAGTCTATATGTTTGATAATACTAATAGGATGGTTCAACACAATATATATATATATATATATATATATATATATATATATATATATATATATATATATATATATATATAATGTCATATTATATGATCTACAAAATATGATCAGATTTTAATAACAAAAATAATTTCAAGAAAACAAATTTCACAACTATTAAACCCAATAGAGCTGTTAAAGTCAAACAAGAGGTTTGGATCAAATATTGAACTGAAGTCAAAGAGACAAGTGCAAAAGATGGCAAATATCGAATGAGCTAGTCGGAAGAACCAGATATGCTCATTGACTGCTATTCGTCTTTGTGAAGTCTTGGTTTCAACATGTAACAATGGGCAATCAGTCCAACATATATAGCACGTGAAATTGATAGGCTCCTTCGGAATCATGTATCATGGTGCTCGCTCATACATACAAAAAGTCCTATACTTACACATGATGTTCAATATATATATATATATATATATATATATATATATATATATATATATATATATATACACTATTATAAAAACAAGTTCAAAACCAAAGAGTCCTCTGAGTCTCGTATGTGCATATTCAATTAATTAACATAAATTATCCAAGACAACAATTTCAAAACTATTTTTTAAATTATATATATATTTTTTTAAATGAACCACCAAAATTAAAATTATAAAAATATATTCTAATGACTAACTACATTATATTATCTAATAACTACCTATATATATATATATATAATATATATATATATATATATATATATATATATATATATATATTATATATATATATATATATATATTAAATAAAATATAAATATATCTATAAGAAATTATAACTAACATATATATAACAAATTTTAATTCAAATATATTCAAATATTTAAATTATTTTTCAACAATATTTGGGGAAAAATATTTTACCTTCAACGCAAATGAACTTATCTATGCTATCATAAATTATTGGTTACATGCATTATTCATTCCTGACAAAACAATTCAGAAAATAGAGAAAATGTGTGCCAATTTTATGTGGAGGAGGAGTTGAAACTAGGGATCGTGTTTTTTTTTTACAATGCCCGGTGTCAGGACATATATGGAATAGCTGTAGAAGAGGTCTGGGTTTGCCAAGATATACTAATGAAGAGCTCCCGAAGGTGTTGGAGGAGATCCTGGCTCTCAAAAGGCAGGGGTCGAAAGCGTTCAATAAAGCGAGAATCGAGCTATTATCGGCTATATGGTATATATGGAGGGAGAGGAATAGGCGTATTTTCGAGGGCAAGGCTTTGTCGGTACATGAAATTTTTAATAATACAGAGAGGGATTCATGTATTATGGGAGCCTAGTGAAGGCTGTGTGGGAGTTATGAGGTGTAGCTCGGTACGCAGAGCAAGTTGTATAATTAACATCTATTATACAAAACACAAAGATGGGGATTTAATCTTGGTGAATCAACGGTTGTGGGGTTTTATGGGAAAGAACATTATTGGGAGTGGGGTTTTATGGGGAAGAGCATTATTGGGAGTGAGATTTTATGGAAAATCCAAAGATGGGGATTTAATATTTTGATGGTTGGAATTTAATATTTTGATGGGGGCCTCATAATGGTTGTGGATGAACATTATTGAGAGTGAGGTTTTATGGGGAATCCAAAGAAAATTTACATCCAGCAGTGGTTGGGATTTAATATTTTGATGGGGGCCTCAAAATTATTATTGTTCGTTTAAAATTGGGGGTCCAAAATTTTGAGGGAAAATACCTTAAATGAACCATGCCCTATGGGCACGGGTTATGACTAGTTCATTAATAAAGTACCATTCCTTCAATATATATATATATATATATATATATATATATATATATATATATATATATATATATATATATATATATATGAGGCTTCAAAATAGCTCAAATGTGAGCCGTCTAAGCCGTAATTATATCATGTTCCATTTTGTTTAAAAAAAATATGTAAAAAATTGTTGGAAAAAAATTTAATTTGTTATATATATTCAACATGGAGAATCAAACTCAACCAAACAAGAAGAGTACCTCCCACCTTAACCACATGGGTTAGAAGAAATATTTGACTATAATTGGATACTATTCTTATTATACGTATTATACGTGCAAAGCACGTGCATTTATTAGTATATATATTTGTGTGTGTATTGGGTACACCGGGGTGTCCTGTAGGGATGGACACGGTTCTCCAACGGTCGAGGGTGGATATATATATATATATATATATATATATATATATATATATATATATATATATATATATATATATATATATTCGCTCTAATGGGCTTGCAAGCCTACCTTATGGTACATCTCGGGGTTATAATATTTAACGGTGGGTTCCATAGGTATATTTACTACTACGTTGGATTCAAATGATTCCTTTCAATAAACGATAAAAGAAAATTTTAATTCTATCTTAAGATTGAAAATAAATCATATCAATAAATGGTAAAAGATAGATTTAATTCCATCTTAGGATTCAAATAAATAATAAAAGATAGATTTAATATTAATATTAATACTAATTTAACTTTAATATAACATTATGTTAAAATTAAAATTAAAATTAATATTAATGTTAATATTAACATTAACATTAACATTAACATTAATATTAACATTAACAATAACATTAATTTTAATTTTAACATTAATATTAATATTACTATTAATACTAAAATTGATATTGTAACGTCTCAGTCCCAAAATACGTAGGACCAGGTATACGAATACATGCCAGCAGCACTTCACCAATGGGCCAAGCTACACAACAAGTCCATTAGTGAAATACTTAAGCTGTAAATCATGATAACACCCAGAAATACAACACAGTCCACATATATATACATCTAATCACATCCACAGAGTCCACAAAGAGATCAAGAATAAATAAGAAAACATCTCAAATATCCAGCAATAAAAGTAATGAAGTCTATGCGGATAAAATATCCCGAAACCACAGCGAGAGAAACAAAGTACAAATCAAATACAAGTCAGATGAAAAGAAAATGGAATAATGTAGTAAAACTAAATATGAATGTAACATGATCACGAAAAATCCTCTGGCACTATCTTGTCCTCATGTGCCGGTACGCCTCCGGTTTCAGCTCCCGAACCGTAAACCTCCGGGTAGTCTTCAGCTTCGTCTAAGCCTGAAAAATATCCAGGTCCTCAGGGGACTAGCAAGGTGCATAATATACATGCCAAGGTACAGAAATAAAAATATGAACTAAGGCAATCTATTGTATCCGTCTATGTGCTATGCAAGTGAGATACTTTTCTAGAATACCAGACCCCTTCCACTAAGGCTCACTAGCACCTCAGCAGGGTATTGTCCCTAGTACCTGTGTCGTAACACCAAGGACAATTAATTCTCGACAGTGATAATCCCTTGCTCTGCTACAGAGATAAAGGTCACTAAACAACGGGCCACACGACAATAGGTCTGATATTATAGTCAAGTTCTCCTCAATCCCCATGTCTAGAATCTAGCAATGTCAAGTCTGTACAGTTATCTCGAAAGTAAAAGCAATACTGATAAAGAAATCTAGAATGCTAACACGAGGTCAATACCACGAATAGACATGTAAACCTCGCATCATGAATGTGTCGGTGTCCTGTGGTCAATTGTGTCAATGGACACATCAGTATGTACGTAATGCCTAATTGTGTAAACCTCGCATCATGAATGTGTCGGTTCTCCTCAACTATCATGACATCGGCATCCGTCTATAAACGGAGAATAAGAATCAACGTCCTACGTCATGCAATGCTAATAAAAAAGAACAACAAAACAGAAAAGAATAATCTGTAACGAAGGCAATGCACGCTTGCATGTAACTGCTGTATGCGGATGGGCCTGACCAACTCCGATGTCCTTGTCGATCCTTCCAAGCTGACCTATAATAATATATTATATTTAATATTCTATATCAACATACCATATATAAATTATATAAGTATCTACGCCTCCTAGTTGTCATAACGTTGCTACGACACTACATCTATTATATAAGCACATATAGGTACCAAATCCTCTCATAAATACTTTACAATTATAACAAAAAAAAATATTTAAATTCTGGAATTTATCTATAAATATTTATATATTGCTATAATGATATTTTCAATAGGGGAACTCTTTCACAAGTGGTCTTATGTCAATGCCACATATGACTTCCTCAATTCGACACATTAATTTAGCCCCGAAACAACGATTAAATAAAATTAATAAATTCTGTAAAAATCTCAAAAATTAGTTAAAATAGTACTTATAATGTTAAACTTTGCACAACATGAAGTTTTATATGGATCCATGGAGTTTTGACACTTTTGGACATAAGTAAAGCATAATTTTTCGGAGTTCGGTGACACGACAAATGTCTTGAATTTTTTAAAATAGTAAACGGATGCGAAACCTAACTTTCAGATATGAGTTAGAAAGGTATCGACGTCTAGATTCTGAATAAAAATATAAGAAGGTTATAAACTAGACCTTAGTGAAAAATGACTCGCAATAAAATTCGTCGGTTCTGGATACCCTGTCGTAGAATCGACGTCACGGATGAGAAAAAGTGGATGAAACATCATCTACAAGTTGACTAACCTGCTGTGACGTTTCAGACTTCGATTCGACAGAGTTTTGACCCAAGGTTGCTCCTACAGTTGCTAGGGTGGAAGAGGATGTTGAGAGGGTCGTGTGAGTGGTGGTGATGGATTGAGAAAAAATTAGGATTTTGAGAAAGAAAGGGGGTCGGCTAGGATTTCGGGTTTGGAGTGGTGGCCGCTAGGTTGGGAGGATTTGTGGAGTAGTGGGCGGTTATGAGAGAGGGGGATGGTTAGGATTTGATAGGTATATATATATTTAGTGCATGAGCTTTGGTTTGATCTAATTTGGATAGGATTTGGTTCTCCAAATCATACTATTATTAATAGGTTTACTATTTTGGTTATATGTTTGACCAAGCCAATTATATAAGGGAATATTGCATATGGCTACAATTAAACCTCTAAAATTCTCTTAAATATATGTATACTTGGTTTTGGTACTCCTAGTTAGGCTCTAACTAGTAGGGTTGGCTAGGTTAAGGTTCGAGTAGCATTACTAGTCAAATTGGACCCGAAAAATTAATTTAATGAGTCTCACGTGCCATTTGCAAATAAGTAGCACATGAGAACTCGATTGGATAGTTCATCCTAGACATGTGCATTGTAGACTCAAAATGGATCAAAACCATATATTGGGTCATACGGTTTCGATCTATGTCAAGTCAAAAAATTAAATTGGAAGTTGGCTTAAAATTACGTCAATGGCTCAAATTGGCCTAAGTTGGCCCGAAATTGTGCGAAGTCAAAGGATTGTTGAAAAGTAAAATTGAATGGGACATGATATATCAAACTCAAGGTGGAAGAGTCTAGAATTCAAATATGGAACTGGATTTGAGAAAACAATATTTGTTGTGCTTCCAAAATCAAAGCTACAGTAAACTACTAACATAGCCATTATCGACTTTAATAAATTAAAATATCTATATAAAATAATTAAAAATAAGATCCAAAAATGAGGGGGCTTACAAATATTAATGTTAAAATTAACATTAATAATAAAATTAATATTAACATTAATGTTAATGTTAATGTTAATGTTAATGTTAAAATTATAATTAATATTAAAATTAAAATTAAAATTAACATTAATACTAAATTAACATTAATTATAATTATAATTATAATTATAATTTTAATTTTGATTTTAAAACTAATTTTAATTTTAATTTTTTTCTAATTATAATTATAATTATAATATTAATGTTAAAATTAAAATTAATGATAATGTTAATATTAATTTTAATATTAATGTTAATCTTAACATTAATATTAATATTAATGATAATTTAGTATTAATATTAATTTAATATTAATATTAATATTAAATCTATCTTTTACAATTTATTTGAAAAGAGTCATTTGAATCCTAAGATACAATTAAATCTTTCTCTTACCATTTGTTGAAAAAATTTATTTAAATCATAAGATAGAATTAAACCTTTTTTTACCATTTATTGAAAGAAAAAATTTGAATCCAACATTGTAGTAAATATACCTATGGAACCCACGGTTAAATATTACGGAAATGTACCATAAGGTAGGTTTGCAAGCCCATTAGAGCGAAACTATATATATATATATATATATATATATATATATATATATATATATATATATATATATATATATATATATATATATATAACAATTTCAAAATGGATGATCAGTCCTCTACGTCGTGTGTGCATATTCAATTAATCAACAAAATTTACGGAAGAAGATAATTTCAATTATTTTTTAATTGTAACTAAAAGTTCGTCTAAATGAACCGTCACAACTAAAATTACAAAAAAATATTCTAATGACTTAACTACATTATATTATCTAACTACCTACACATATATCCATAATAAATTTTAACTAAAATATAAACATATCTATAACAAATTATAATTATTATTTCAAATATATTCAATATTTAAATTATTTTTCTACAATATAAGGAAAAAAAGAAGAACAATATATTATTTTAAGTTCAATGCTTTATATATATATATATATATATATATATATATATATATATATATATATATATATATATATATATATATATATATATATATATATATATATATATATGATCCGGATCAAGATACCCGCTCGCGGAGCCCCGCCCCCCTGCACCATCGGATCGAGCGGGGCCCACGCGATCCAACGGCCAAGGATCGCGGGGCTTCGGCGGGGCTCCGGAAATGGGGCTCCCGATCCGGACTCATATATATATATATATATATATATATATATATATATATATATATATATATATATATATATATATAATGAGGTTTCAAAATAGCTCAAAAGTGAGCCGTCTAAGTCGTAATTATATCATGGTCCATTTTATTTAAAAAAATAAATTATGTAAAAAATTGTTGGAAATAATTTAAATTTGTTATATATATTCAACATGGGGAGTCAAACTCAACCAAACAAGAATAATACCTCCCACCTTAACCACATGGGTTAGAAGAGATATTTGACTATAATTGGATACTGTTCTTATTATACGTATTATACGTGCAAAGAACGTGTATTTACTAGTATATATATGTGTGTGTGTTGGGTACACGGGAGTGTCCTGTGGAGATGGACACGGTTCTCCAATATATATATATATATATATATATATATATATATATATATATATATATATATATATATATATATATATATATGAAACGTTAGTTGTGTCGAACGTCTCCACTGAAAATTGATCTCCTGACCACTCAGAATATTTAATCGGAATATTTTTTTTTTTTAATCTAGATTGAAAGGATTGTGTTGAGAGCCAGACTAAGAGATGTCGACATGAGCATGTGCGGCTGCAGCAGGGGCGGATCCAAACATAGCTCGGGTTGGGCTGTGGGCTGGAGCCCACCCCCCGAAAAGAGTAACTCTTTTTTTTCGTATGTATTTTTTCGTTTTGATTTTTTTTTTTAATAAGTTAATCCACCTCTAGTCCACTCCAATCCATAGTAGTCCAGCGATGTGATACCATGTGGATGTACTTGGTTGTTGGAAGGTCTCATTCTTTTTTTCTATCCAGATGTTATGTGTAATTGTCTGTGATTTGGGAGCTTTCTTAACACAACTGCTCACTATAGCACACTCTGTCAAATACCTCCAAGGTATGTCTGCTAAATATCATGAACTTCTCTATCACAATTTTTGTAGATGGCAAGGATTATAGAGTTTTCTTTCTTCCTTTCTTATTTATTTTATATACGCACAATACTCATGGATAACCTTTTTAGTGAAAAAATATATTATACCAAATATACAAAAGCTATAATAAAATAATGAAAGTACTCATACAACTTAAAACTCTCTTTACAAGACCACTAAAAACTTCAACAAATTACAAAGGAGGAGAATTTTATCACTTCAACAACAATACTTGGTAGGATCAAAGCATCACACTATAGATCATCTTTTTACAGAAAAGTTTTGGAGTTGACAAAATTCAATCAAGAAGTAAACAAAAAGTTATTTAAAAATTATTGAAAATATTAGAAAATCAAGCAGAAATTAAATTATTAGAAGTATTTATAGGCAAAATGACAGTAATAATGCAATTTATTAAATTGCATGTCAAACTAACACATAATTTTGCAACTAAAAAAGGATGTAACATCTAATATTGTAAAAAAAGTGAAATAATACTTTCTTGCAATGAGAGGTATTTGGATGATATAGATTATGTAGATTTTTGCAAGTGAGAGGAGAAGCGAAGAAACAGAGGAAATATTTTAAGTGAAATTTTTTTTTTTGCCGGTGAGGGGAGAAGGTGAGAGGAGAAATCAGGAAATAGTCGAAGCCAAGACATAGACTAAAGGTCTGCTTGGTAATGGTGTTTTCACCGGTTTTGGGGTGTTTTTGAACCGACCGTTTATGAAAACCCCTGCTTGTTAATTTTTTGAGGCACTGGTTTTCGTCGGCTCAAAAACCTCCCAAAATCGGTATAATGTATTTTTGGGTGGCTTTGTAAACACCCCAAATCGACGGATTTTGAGCGGCTTTATTTTTTTATTCCATTTATATCCTCACAAAAATAGATATAATTATAACTACCGATACCCTTTCCTATTTAATTTATTCGTGTAAAAAACTTTCAAAACCGCTCATTAGTAAATTACCAAGCATGAATTGGACTGGTTTAAAAGCCGCTACTTAAAAACCATCCAAAATCGAACCCCTCATAACCGCTCATAAACGATACTCTAAAAACACCTCATAACCGCTACCCCGAAAATTGCCAAGCAGACCCTTATCTATTCTATTAGAGAAAGAGAATATGAGTGCATTCAAGAATATGTTAGACAATTTTTTTTTAAAAAATTACTTCAATCTAAATGATGTTGTTATCCTCAAATAAATATGATTTAATGTAAGAATCAATATAATCTGTATTATCCAAATACTCATGTTATTTAGATTATATAATAGTATATATATTTAAGTAATTGTAAGTAAAAAAAAAATTGTTGTACACGCATCTTATCATCCTACGGCTCGATTGGGCAGGATCGCCCTGCCCAATAAAATTAAAATTGTGACTATAATTTTTTTTTGACGGCGTCCGACGTAATATTTGGAATTTTTTTTCCTACATTTTATTGTATGTCTTTTGGGCACACTGTTTCCAATTTCTATCATAAATAGAAGGAATAATACGTTTTTATGACTCGATCCACTGATTTTCTGTCATCCAGGTAGAACTTTTATGGCTCTCCCTACTTACCACAAGGGCGACTATAACTTTTTTCAATCCTTTTATTACTACAACTACTATATATATGAGGTAAAATTTAACATTTAATTTGGTCTTCATATTCACTATTTGTCATTTTGTTAAAAAAAACATTTTTGAATAACTGGAGAGGAAAATTCGTTATCTTTACAGTACCGTAATATTTTTAAACCTACCTAGATCCATGTACTGTTTGAAAACAAGCTATCGTTCAGAGAATTTCAATAATACAAAATTCTAATCTTGTTCTGCTTTTGTGAAGGGAAGGGCACAATTTTTTATTTCTTTCAATATTGTAATATTGCACCGGTCCATATAACAGTCTAAATCTCAACCTAGTCCCAATTTATTTATTTCGATCTAACCCAACTCTTATTTTTACATCATACAACTATCCAACCCACATGCATATCATCCATTATTCCAAAAATAATTTTTTTTTTTTTAATTTAATCTAAAGCGGTTCAAATATCTACTTTCGTACTTGTGTATCTTGAATTTATACATGTTGGTGACAATACCGAACGGCAATTGATTTGTTTGTGTAATTTATACATGTGGATGACAATATCGAACGGCAGTCGATTTATTTGTGTATCTTGAATTCATACATGTAGGTGACAATATCCAGCGACAGTGGATTTATTTGTGTATCCTAAATTTATATCAATAATACTATAGAAACATACTTTTCTAACACCCTTAACAGAGCCGGTCCGGAGGTTTAGGTTGCCCTATCCTGAAGCTAATTTTGGTTGCCCTTTAACCCTTTGGTGGGGTTATACTGAGCCTAAGGGGTTGCCCTAGCAGAGAGGAATTGTCCTAGCAGAGGGGGGTTGCCCAAGCCCCAAGGCTTGTCCGGCTTACCCCAGGGCCGGCCCTGACCCTTAATAGCCATACTGATTGACAGTGTATTATATATTAGATGTCAACTATTATATATTAGATGTCAACTATTATATCTCATTTAAGTTTTTATTGACATCTCATAATTAACTGTCACATCAGTATAATTATAGAGTAACGTTTTAAAAATTGGACCAGGACGATCCTGTCCTATCGTGCCGTAGATAATATATCCACATAATTAACTAAGAACCAAACCAAACAAAAAAAAGTAAATGTGGATAGATCATCTCATAATTAACTATTATATCTCTTTGTTTTGTTTTGTTTAAATAGATAATATATTCACATTTACTTCTTAGTTTGGTTTGATTCTTAGCACGTTTGGTTTGGTTTAATTTTATAACTATAAGGTCTCTTAAAATCAAACCAAGAATCAAATGTTCTAAATCTCACGCGATAAATATTTTTGAGTTTTTTTGAACCAAAATTGGTCGGTTCAATTCTGAACCGGTTCGATCGGTTAAACCCGATTATGGAGAAAAAAAACTGAGTTTTTTAAGAAACCATGGTTCAGATCAGATAAGACATTTTTTTTTTTGACAAAACTGATCGGATCCGGTTGAATCGCAACAACACTGCTATGGAGTATGTACAAAAAAAAAGAAAAAAGAAAAGAAAAGTAACATTTACTCAGTTTAAATATGTGGGTGACAATACCGGCGGCACTGGTTTTATTTTAGTTCTTATATTTTATGTGGGTATTTCTGAAATCAAAACATGTCGTTACAT
This sequence comes from Iris pallida, assembly GCA_029216955.1. Taxonomy (NCBI): domain Eukaryota; kingdom Viridiplantae; phylum Streptophyta; class Magnoliopsida; order Asparagales; family Iridaceae; genus Iris; species Iris pallida. Next base: position 10,548,349 of record JANAVB010031416.1, on the reverse strand, counting down.
TTATTTAATTGTTTTTAAAGCACAACGTTACATATGTTGCATAGTTTGCGCTCGTCGGTATTGAGGAAGTTGTTTGCCTAGAGCACTGTAGCCCACCTCACCTCACACCTCAAGTCACTTTCGGTCGTTGTCAGAACCTAACCAAAAAACGTATGCTTTCACAAACAAAACAAAAAAAAAAAACCGCAGACAAATGTTTCAGAAACCACGTTCCAACGTCCCACCGTATGCCTACTTCCCGAAGGCGAAACCTCTATAAAACCCCAAAGGCTTCAGTTCCACTCTCCACTTCCTCCACTTACAAGCCAAGCGAAGCGAAGCCATGGAATTCCTAATTCCCGAAAACAACCCCATGAAGTCTACTACTTCCGCCACAGCTACAGGAGGAGGAGGAGGAGAAGTCACGAGCTGCCTCCATCTCAAGGCCGACAAAGGAATAGAGAAGGTCGATGTGCTCCGACGGATCCGACAGCAGAAGCGCATCAACGCCGTCCGGAACGTGCTCCGGTCCTTCCTTCAGGGGTCGCCGTTGGAGTACTGCGATGGCTGGCTGGACGACGATGCTTCCTCCTCGCCATGACCTAGCTAGCTAGCTCTTGCTCCACGTTTGTTTTGTATACATATTGTACATGTATTAGAGTGTATGTTAATTTCTATTAGCCAGGTCTTATGCTTTAGGAAAATGCTAAGTTTACTACCAAATTCTTACATCCTTCTTATAACCCCTCTCTCTTCTACCCCTTACACATAGATTCCACCAGATCCCACCACTACTCTCACACCCATGCTGCATGGGCTCCATCCGATCCCGTCACTTCCTTCCCTCCTCCGGTCCAAGTCCGACTCGTGACGGGTTGTAAGAGGTTGTAAACTTTTGTTGTAGGCATAGCATTGCTGTATGTTTTATAGTAGTTTTGTATGTTTGTCGGGTTCTACCTAGGTTTTCGAAAATGATATTTGGCCCGCCGGCGGGCTAGTCCGCACGCCGGCGTGACACTCCCCCATTGGCTCCCCCCCCTATTCGCGTGGGGCCCATGCCGGCACCCTGCCAATGGGGGAGCGCCGCGTGGCCGCGGGCTAGCCCGCAGGCGGGCCATGTAGCACCGCCGCTAGGTTTTTCGGTACTCTTGCTCGCTTCATAATCATAATAAATTTTGTTGGACAAATTTGGTTTAGATCCTCGCAACTTTTGTGACTAGTCAATGGTAGTACATGTCCATATTAATGTTTAAGTGCAGGACAGTTCCGTCTCCCTCGACCGCACCGCCCTCAATTCCGATGGTGCAGGACCTCAATTCCGATTGTGCAGGAGGAACGAATCTTTGGTAGGACCCTTGTTAGCGATTCCGCAAACCGAAAAAATTTGGGTGCGTCAAAAGTACGAGTATAAATCGGCTCAGTACAAATAGAATACGTTCAAAAATTCGAACAAATATTCAAAAAAAAGAAATATTAAGGTTAGAAACTTCACATTCTTAAATATGTTGTCAAATTTGATTAATTAAAAAGGTTTTCAGCACATTTTTTGTGTCAAATTTTTCAATAATTTATCCAGAACACGTTTAAAACTTCGTATGCTTAAAATTTATGTACTGATTTGAATCTGTCAAAATACGCAAGTATTATACGTTTATGAAAGATACGAAAAAATTCGCGTATAATACGAGTTTTATTCGGGTGATTGCTAACAAGGGGTAGGACTCCACAGACGAATATATATATATATATATATATATATTAAAATTGTCCCTATAGCTCAGTGGTAGAGCGTCAGTCTTGTAAACTGAAGGTCTGTAGTTCGATCCTGCATGGGGGCAGAATATTATTAATATTTTTTCTTTCAAAAAAAAAGTTGAATTTCATATTTAATTTTTCTTTCCAAATATATTCTCATATATATTTACTAATTAAATTATTTATTAAAGGTAATAGGAACAACTAGCTAGATAATTATGAAAATCTCCTAAATAATTGCACATAAATTCTTAAAGCGAATGTTAATAAAACTCATATCAACTATTTTACTGTATTTTAATTATGTACTGAAATATAGTAAAATAATTGTCATGGTGGATGTGGTAGGAAGTGAACATGATTAATTCGAATTTATAGCTATGTCATAATGTTAGGTGTCAATTCTGATAAGCAAGAAAAGTCCCAAAGAAATAATTGAGGGACCGACTTAGGAAGCCCACTCCAAAAAAAATAAAATAATAATATAGTTTTTTTTTTCTTTTTTTTTTTTCAATTTATATTTCTGGATCCGTCCAGTGGACCGACCAATCAGTTGAATATCAAACTGGATAACCAAACCAGTGGAGGTCGGTTCTGGTGGCTTGCAAGCAATGTGGCACTTTTACGTGAAGCGGCTACAGCCAGCACTTGGTCAACCGAATACCTCAAACCAAGGTGAAGAAAAGAAGACGCAATGCTTGATAGAAATATGTAGCTCTGCAGAATATAATTCCATTTGGTCCTAGGGGTGAGCATGTAAGAGCATCATTAGTATTTTCTAGATTCTGGATTTAGAATGTAGGAGCTCATTTTATAGAATAATAAGTCTCATCTCTAGTTTCAATTTCTACAATTTCGGTCCCAACCCATCCATGGGTGCTAAGAGTTGGGCCTCCCAATTTTTAGATTCTAGATTGTAGAAACTCGTTTTGTAAAATAGTAAATTTCAATTTGGAGCTCAACTTTCTAGATTCTAAACTTTATATTATTTTTTTTTCTACATTAAATTTTGACCACATAATTTTTGGGACCGGAGCTCACTTTATCATTTCTTACTATTCTCATACAAACCAATTTACCAAACTCATTCTACATTTACCTTTTTTTTTGAAATTTTGGGCTCCAAATTGCATTGGAGAGTCCCAACTACTAATGATGCTCTAATGGTTGAAAACCAAAAATCGAATCGAATCAAAATAGGATAAATGGTTCGGTTTTCGATTGATTATTGGTTTGATTTTTAGTTTGAAAATTTAAAATTTTAAAATAACAGTTCGATTTTCGATTATTGATCCGAGTAATCGAACTGAACTGAAAATCGATTTAGATTTAGTATTTTATCAAACTAAACCTCCATCTATATATACTAATATTTTTTAATCCTTAATTGAGCGTACTCTCTTCTCCTACTCTGTGTCAGTGTTTCTTTGAGCACTCTCTTTCTACCCTCAATTTATATATACTAATATTTTTTTACTCTATGTAATATAATAATTCATAAATACAATATTGCTATTTAAATTTTTTTTTGTTATTTAAGTAAGCTTATTTGGCTAAAAATTTGAATGTTCGGCACATTGGCTCATGAAACCGAACCGATCGAAAATCGAATCGAACCGAATTAATTCGTTTCAGTTTTTATAAAAACGATTCGATTTTCGGTTTTGAGAAATAAGATTTATGATTATTTTGGTTTTCATATATTCGGGTTAATTTGAATCAGACCGAACCGTTGACCTCACCCCTAGTCCATTGTGAGAAGAAAAAGAACAACTGTTGCCTGATGGATACTCTTTTAGAAGTTCTCAGGACTGGCCAATCTAACTTGTGAGGAAACAATATGTTTGATGTGTTTACTATTGATCAATTAATGTTGAGAGAGAAAAAAAAAATAATGTTGAGAGAAGCACAAAAATTATTAGTGACTATCATCATTTTTGCAGTCCGGATTGTAAATTTTTTGACAGTCTTTGACAGTTCAGAACTGCATAAAATTTGGTAGTCCTAAACACAATAAAGGTTACAAAATTTTATGTAGTCTGATTATATATAGGACTGCAGAAAATAGTGATAGATACTAACACTTTGTGTAGTATCCTTAACATTGGTCTTAATGTTTGATCCGTTTCGTGTGGGTGAAATAATAAAAGATGTCGTTTTCGACATTCATTGTGGTTGTTCCCTCGGATTAGCAGAGTCGATGGTGAAAATGGGTGTACATGGAGGATTTAATCTACTTTTCAATGATCATCTATATATGTTCTCATGGTATATACTTTTTCAGCAGACATTCATTGTACAATCCAATGCAAAAAATCATTTGAAGTTAAGACTTGCTCTTAGTACTTGGCGTTCATTACCTCTCCTGCGATGAACTTATAGTAAATCACCAATAGTAAGATGTCGTAATTTATTTTTTACATTAATTTTGTGTAGGATTAGATGTAGTAATCTTTAAATGTTTGTTACAAATTTGCTCCTAATTATTAAGATTAATTGTATGCTTCAGAAGCTAACAACGTACTCTATAAAAAGGTCTTCAATTCCTATATTCCTTATTACTTCAAAATATATACAGGTGAGAGAAATCCCTAACCGGAATGATGAAGACGACAGGCTTAGCTCTTTTCGTTTTGGTCCTTCTCGGGAGCCTCTACGCTCTTGCTCAAAGTAAGCGTGTTATATATACTGGAAATAGTATTATTAGTTTATTTATTTTATTTTAAGATGTTCGATATTATGTACGCGGTTTTATACACCTGGTCGGCATTATGTAGGGGACTTTATGCCCGTTGTGTTACATACATTTGGCTTCCTTTTTCCGTCGTTCAGTTATGATCTTATGCCTCTCCTCGGTAACCATAAGCGTTACTCGAGTTCGGTCTGAAAATAGTATTCATTTTCGCGAAAACTCTCTCTTTGCGAATTTAAATATTTCTGCAATATTTATACAAAGACTCACTGTCTAATTTTATTTTATTTTTCAGGTCGGATGATTAATATTCGTTCAGAGTTGAGCATCCCTCCATGCTGCAGTGAAGTTTCATGCGGGCACTGGCCAACGGAGCCTCCGCAGATCAACGGGACTGCTGTGTGTACGGTGACCGATGAATGCTTTCTTGAACTGGAGACCTGCCAAGATTTCTGCACTCCTAAAACCACTGAATGTCATAGATAATTATATTGCTCTCTATAACAATAAATAAATGGGCACCAATAGCCTCTCTCTCATAATGGGATTATTTGCATCTTCACTTCCTTCATCTATAACAAAACTATGCTCCTCGAGCTCTCTAATCTAGTGATATTATAACAGACATCCGGAGGAATCGACATTGTGAGTTTTTTAAATTTTAGGATCCATTTGATGTGTTTGTGAATGATTGTCATAAAATTTTACGGTTCATTTGAAGTGGTAGTAAATGCTTTGCTCTCAACGTTTATAATTTACTATTTGTCAAACAATCTTATGCTTGCAAGTTATATGAGTATATAAGTTATTGTTTATGAGCATTTTTTTAAAAATTGGACTGGAAATCGACCCGGACAAAATAATGGGTCGGATTAAACTGGTTCAACCAATTGGTTCAACCATTGGGTTAATCTCAGTGGTCCAAGTTGATTTCCTTTTGGACACTTGTTTTTATATAAATATTCATTTACAAGCAGATTTTAAAAAAATAGTGGGTCAAAAGTTATCGGTTCCCCGGTCAACTGGTTGAACCGGCTGGTCCGATTTTGTTTTTAAAACACTGTTAGGAAGAGCAATGATACAATCTTTCTTTAGGAGGACAATATGCGCATATAAGTAATTTTATTGTTTTAATTTTTTTCCAGAACCCCTCGATAATGAATTGTCAAGTATGGATTAGATTGATTTAAAAATTGCTACTTAAATTCGTCCAAAATTGGATCCCATATCAGCGACCGATATTTTAAAAATACCTTATAGCCAATACCGAACAATTGCCAAGCTGACCGCAATCAGGGTCGGCCTTGAGGGTTGGATCGCCCTATCCTGCAGCTAATTTTGGTTGCCCCTTGGCCTTTATTTCAGCTGGTCCTGGTGGTCATCCGTGACCCTGACTTTTGGTGGGATCGTGTTGAGTCTGGGAGGTTGTCCTAGCAGAGAGGGATTGTCCATGCCTCAAGACTTGTCCAGCTTACCCCAGGGTAGGCCCTGACCATAGTCAGACTGGAGCTAATTTTGGTTGCCCCTTGACCCCTATTGTCAGTTGGTCCTGGTGGTCATCTGTGACCCTAACTTTTGGTAGTATCGTGCTGAGTCTGAAGGGTTGTCCTAGCAGAGAGAGATTGTCCATGTCTGACTTGTTCGACTTATCCCAGGGTCGGCCGTGACCATAGTCAGATAGTTTTCCTGCAAATTTGTTCAAGAGAGGCAACATTATCATTAGAATGAAACATGCAAAATGCAAATGATTGACTTGCAGGCAGACCACAATATAGCAAAAAACTAGCTCAGCTTTTGCAGCTGATGATGCCCCACAAGAGGCCTTTTTCTTTTTCCTAACCATTGTCGTTCGCCAAAGTCATTAACGAAATCAAAATGAGTCTCGGAGGTAATTTTCAGGGCCGCCCTGAGCAATTGGAGATCCGAAATAAAATTTTCTAAATAGATCCCATACATAATATATAAAAAAAAAGTATAAATAAAACAAAAATTTGTTGTAGTCAAAATTTGAACCAATGACCTATTAAATACAAGTCTAGCATTGCAACCACTACACCACAAAGTTTTTTTGTTTAAAAAAGGCACATGATACATACTAGTCATATTATATGCAGTTCCATGTTGGTGCCCCCTTTCGTCAGGGGGTCCTGGGCCGTCGTCCGGTCTGCCCTGGGTCAGAGCCGTCCCACTAATTTTCCACTGTAGAGCAAGGCGAGTGCAGACACTTCTACACCTTGTTGGATTATATCTCGTTTTTGATTGAACCCTCAAAAGAGATGACAATAAAATTGATAATTTAGTCCTACATCGAAAAAAAGATAAAATCATAAGGTGTAGATAATTAAAATTGGTTCGAATCTTACATGGTAATTCCTTTTAAGACATATGTCACTGTCTAACATCTCGATTCGGGTCCATGTCATTCCCAACACCCCTCTTCTCTCTCAGTATGAATGGTTTCAGCATATTTCTGGAGGAATATCTTATTGTCTTGTATTCTTATAAGTGGTGGTCGAGAGTGACACATGGAAAAGAAAAATATAACAGATAAAACCATCACACCCACCGGATAAAAAATAAGTTCAATTTAGATTTATACGATATCACACATAATTGTAGCTTTCTGTCTTGCAGGATTGGATACCCCCTCCCCTCCCCTCGCACGATGACAGACAGACACACGATGTGGGTTCAAATCACATGTCAACTATTTTTTTTACAGTTTCATTTTCTATTTTCTAACTTTTTTTTTTTACAGTTTCCTGTAAACTATACTAGTACCTTAACTAGAAATTGCCCTTTTTTTGTATTTTCTTGTTAGCCGTGAGCGAATATGAGAGGACCACGTGACGGAAAGATATGAAGAAATGAAATTTTAGAGGTACATAAAATATTTTCCTTCTTATAAACCATACTAAGTACCTTAACTAGGAAATGGGGGCCAAGAATAGACTTAACTAGGTAAATATTGGATAGATTTCTATTAGTACAAAACTTATCAACACAAAATGACAAGTTCGAGCCTGCATCCATAAACCTCACATATATACGTGTACATGCAGACAACCAAACAATAATATTTGTCATGATCATAGCCACAATCGATCATCAAGCTCTGACATTTGCCATGACTATAGCCACAACCGTGCTGCCGCAACAGGCCAAATAAGGAGATAAGGGACGGAAACTAACTGACATCTTAGAATAGCATCTCACTATCAGGTCTGCTTGGATTTAGGGTTAAGACGGTTAAGTGAGGAAAAGTTAAGTGAGGGAAAAATAAAATCATGGTTGGTTTGAGGGTGGAGGTTTAGGAGAAAGAGTTATAGAGGGTTAAGTGAGGGTTTATTTTACCCTCTTTTGTCCATTTTTTAACTCCCCAAATCGAAGAGTTAACGAGGGTGATTGAGGGATTTTGTTTTAAAAGTCATAAATGTCCCTTATATATATATATATATATATATATATATATATATATATATATATATATATATATTTTTTTTTTTTTTTTTTCTTGTTCTCAACATGTTAATCTGTAGCTTACATTTTTTCTTGTTCTCAACATGTTAATCTGTAGCTTCTTAATTTGTGAAGATATTTTGACAAGTTCTAATTAAAATTTCAATCAAATTTAATTTTATGACATATGTAATAAGGTTATTTTGGTAACTATCATATTTTTATTAATCACCCTCTCACTTAAAACCTCCAATCCAAGAAAGAGTTATTAAACACCTCTCACTTAACTCTCTCTCCAATCCAAATAAGGTTCTATATTTTGACTCTATTCCCTCTCGCTTAACTATCCCTCATTTAACCCCACTTAACCCTTCTTATTTATTTTTTCCTCAATCCAAGCAGTACCTCAAAGAGAAGCACGAAATTGTCTTATTATGTGTTGTGATTCCAGGTCCTGAGGACATGGATGGGGCGAAGCAGTGTACATGAGCTGGAGAGGGAGTGCACAAATTTGAGGAAAGCAATAGAGAAGGTCGACCGAAAGGTGGGGGTTGGAGAACCGGAGGTCGTCGCGATCGGGAACGATTGGTGGGGATTTTTTTTTCTTTCAAAAATACCCACGTGAAGGGCGTTTTTATATCATATATCTTAGTTTTCGCCACATAGGAGAATAGTACGAGTTGATTCTTCTGCACATATGTGTTTGTAACATCAAGATATATGGGATTCTTCTACGTATGGAAAGACTCCAACCTCCAAATACTGATATTATTACTTCAATATCCAACTAGAAATTCCTATGAATCCTGATCTTATAAAGACATACATGTATTGAATCAGCCACGCCATCTTCTCGATGGCAAAAATCAACTGCCTCCGCCATTGCTAATCAACTGCTTTCTCAAGTCCTCTTCTCCTCCATCAGTTGTCGTCATCTTCTCCAACAGGTCCCCTATTAACCCACACTCCTTTCTTTATCTCCTCTCCAACCTCCTCCTTGGAAGTTAAATAATCATATGCTGATTATTGAACGGTGCTCTCCCAACAAGGTACCTAGTGATTATCAATTTTCTGAGGCTAATTTCTGGGTGCAACTCCATGGCCTGCCTGTCAACCTTCTTACTACAGAGTTCATCTCTACTGTTGCTTCAAGGATTGGCATCATTACCCCATCGACTCCTCAAGATGCTAATAAATGGATCCTCTTTGCCAGGATACGCATCAAGATTGACATTACCAAACCCTTACCTCGCAGTCTTAAAGTGGCCATGGGTAATAATATGGAATGCAATGTTGAATTGAAGTATGAAATGTTGCCAAAGTTTTGCTTATTCTGTGTTGTTTGGGGCACGGTGTCAAGAAGTGCAATATTCATCAAGAATACACCAATTTGATTGATAACAAGTGGACAGAGGATCAACAAAGCCATGTTCGCTCCATGCTCGACAAACGCCTTGATCCGTCCATCTGTGCAAATCATGCTGAACGATTCAAGACCAAACTCCTAAATCGCAATACTCCTCATCACCAAAACAAATCTCAATCTCATTCCACTCGTTCGAATGCCATTGACAGTAATGATGCTTTACCTATCATTCAACCCACTGATACCTTACCCACGAATATTGATCCCCCTATTATTACATTCTCATCACAGCCTTCCCATCCTGCCATTCCCACCTCTCCACAACGCCACCCCATTCCTTGTTCCCCCCTACCCTGCAAAACTACAGTATCCCTGGCTCTGCTGATCCGACTATGATGCCAGTTAACCATGAGCTAATTTCGAGGAAGAAGACGATTCAGTTACAATCCACTCCTCAAATCCAGGATCCAAATCCCACTACCCTAACTTCCTCTTCAACTGCCACTGGACACCTGAACATTCTGTCCAACTGCGATAACTCTGCCTCAACATGTGAGCCCAAGCAATCCACCGAACCACCATTGGATCAAATCGATCCCCTGTCCCCAACATAACTGGTTCAGTTATTAACCAACATGGTATCACATCACCAAGCAGTTCCTCTCAAGATATTCAAGTATCCCCATCTAACAAAGATGTTGTTACCCAGTCAGTGCTATTGCCTCAAATCCCAACCTTACCATCCAAACGAGACTCACCAAAATCCATCTCCCGCCCTCCCTCACACCATCATCTACTTGAAGCCGAGAGTTCTCCGCCCACTGTTACAACTCTGAATTCAAATTCCACATTTACCTCACTTTTAAACTCTCTCACCTCACACTGTACTACCTCTTCATCTGACATCAACATAGATGTTACCAGTGCCAAATCCGAAACTAATCCTCTGATAAGAGCCAAAAGATCAAGGTTTACTAGTTTTGATCCAGAAAAAAAGATGAAATTGAAAGACCAACTAAATGATGCTCTTTCTCCCCTGAAGAAGTAGAAGGCGCGGCTGGCCTAGAACAGCCTCCTTCACCATGTTGGGATTCGGATGTTAATATGACAACAATATCAGCTAATGATAATTACATCTATTCATGCATACATCAGTTGGATAACCCCATCCCTTGCCATCTAATTTGCCTATATGGCCCTCCAATAGTTTCTGACAGATATTCCTTCTGGCAGCATATGAGAATTCTTATTGACTCAATATCCAACCATGGATTTGTATTGGTGATTGCAACAGTATTGTCAATCAAGCAGAAAAACGAGGTGGGAGCAGTTTTAACTACAGACATTATAAACCTTTTATTAAATGGTTTCATCAAGTAGCAGCTACGGATATTGGATACATGGGTCCGGCATATACCTGGAGCAATCGAAGAAGCCCCCAACACAACATTGCAGAACGTCTGGACAGAGCAATGGTGGATACTCAATGGCGATCTCTTCATCCCAATGCTGGTCTTCTCCACCTTCATAGTCTTAACAGTGACCACAGTCCTATCCTTCTTCTACTCAATATAACTCTCAGACGAAGAAAACGTCATGTTCGGTTTGAAGCAACTTGGGCAGTACAAACAGTAGACTTCAAACAAATCATCTCCAGTTCTTGGTGTCAGATGAACTCAAACTCTCTTCAAACAAAACTCAGAGTCTTGCTATCAAGGCTTCGATCATAGGGTCAATCCAGATTGGGTAACATAGACAAAGATATCAAGTATTATGAGAATCGGCTATTGCAGATACAATCCCAAACTCCAACAGATACTGCCCATATGGAAGAAAGAAGAACACAAATCCTACTGAACATAAAAGAGCTATATTGGAAACAAAGATCAAGTGTATCATGGTTGAAGGAAGGAGATAAAAATACCAAAATTATTCACTTATTAGCAACAAAGATCAAGAACACTATCCACAGTATCTCTAAACCGAATGGAGATTATACCACTGACCAATCTGAGATCTCTGATATATTTGTTGATCATTTTGACTCTATGTTTCAAGCTGCCGAACCACATCCTGTTCCTGAAGCACATTCTAGCTGAAATGACTCGAATCACAAAGGAGGAGAATGATTCTCTATGCTCAATACCTAATGAAAAAGAAATCAGAGTCACTATCAAGAATATGAGTCCCTACAAATCACCAAGGCCAGATGGGTATCCTGCTTACTTCTATAAAAAAATGTTGGATATCTGATTGGGAATGAGCTAAGTCAACTTATTCAAGAATTATTTCATACTGGTATTTGTTGAGAACTAATAAGGGACTTTAGTCCCACACTGGAAAATGTAGTATGAAGAGGAGCTAGACTCCCTATAAATAGTGGAGTAACCAATCAATAAAACACACAACAATTATTCTCTACATGGTATCAGAGCCATAACCACAAAAAAAAAAAATTCCTCCCCCCCCTTTCCCCACCGACAGTACCCCCCCTTCCCCCACCGGCAGTCCCGCCCCCTTCCCCCCTCCCCCAGCAGTCCCCCCCTCCCCCCCCCCCCCTACCGACGCCCCCCTTGGCAGTTCCCCCCCCCCGACGCCCCCTCATTTTTTTTCTTTTCGGAAAGAAAAAAAAACCCTAATTTTGGGAGAGAGATTATGTGGGTGGTTTTTCAACGACGGATGGTTGTCAAATGCTTTATTTGCACCTTTTGTTCCTAGATTACGCCCTCCGGAATTACGAATGCTTTATTTGTTTTTCGTTCTCGATCTGCAAATTAGGATCTACATGCGCGCGCCGGTGTTGGCCACGTTGACCGCGCAGTCATAAGGTCTCCGTTGAAGACTTTACATACAGACGACGACGACGACACCGACGACGACGACGACAAAGACAAAGCCGACGTAGACGACGACGATGAATCACCGTTGAAGACGCCATAGATTCGATCAGTGGTAAACTGACAGCAGATGAGATGAAGGCCTTGGTTGATGATATTTTATCAAAGAGATTAACCGAGACGACCCCACGTGTGATCCATACTGATGTGGATCCGTCACCCTACAAAATGGGAAAGCTGGACAAGTTGGAGACGAAGTTGGAAGGCACGTCCAATTACTTGAAATGGTCACGGCAGGCCATGTGGACGCTGAAGGGACGTGGCTTGGTTGGCTACGTCAATAGCCAAACCAAGGCGCCAGATGATCCCTCCTCAAAGGAGTTTGCTGTTTGGAAAATTGTCAACAATGTTGTGGCTGGATGGTTGACCGCCTCCTTGACCGACCAGGTGTCGGGCAATGTAGAGGCGATGGATGCTGCTGCTGATATATGGCGAACTTTGAAGGATATGTACTCCGGCTCGGACAATCCTATGCGGGTCTTCCAACTGCAGGATGAACTTGATAGGGTGGCCCAGGACGACCGCACCATCTCAGAGTATGCAGCATTGTTGAAGAAGTTCTGGTCTGATCTGGATCACTATGATCCTCTTGGGATAGAAGATGCCCAAGTCGAACCCGCATTTGCGAAATATTTCCAAAAGTTCTTGGATTATATTTCGCGTCAACGGATGATGAAGTTCTTGAAGGGTCTTAACCCTGTATTTGAGAATAGAAGGAATGTGCTCCTGGCACAGCCTATGCTTCCCACCTTAGAAGAAGTCATAGCTGTCATGGCACAAGAAGAGGCTCGCTTGAAGTTGATGCCCAACAAGGACTCTTTCCAGGGGGAGCAAGCCACTGTTGACAAGTCTGCCCTTGCCGCCTTCAATCAACCTCCCTCTGTGGCCGGTGTTTGCCACAACTGTGGTGACTCAGGACATTACATCAGATTTTATCCCAAATCCCTGCACAGTCAGTCGAGTGATCGCGGACGGGACCGCGGAGGACATCGTGGTGGTAGAGGCGGTTATGCTGGTAGACGGAAAAATTATTCTGGAGGACACAAAGCTAATCTGGCGGAGGAAGGGGCGACCATTACCTGGCTGAGTTAACCCCTCTTGAGAAGGAGTTTCTCGCGAAGTTATGCGACACAAAGCTGGGTTCGGACGGTAGTAATGGGACGTCATCTACCTCGGGGGACCACATCACTTGCTTTGTCCAAAACGGCACAGGTATACCTGCACGTGCTCTTGCAGCAGCTGTCCACCAACCAGGTTGGATTATGGACTCTGGGGCATCTCACCATGTCACGGGATCCCGCGGTGAGTTCCAGGACTATACTCACCTACCGACGTCGGAGAACATTCAGATTGCTGATGGTAACTCCAGCCCTGTCATAGATAAAGGCACTGTCGCATGCACCCCTTCTCTCACCCTTACCAATATCTTACATGCTCCGTCTTTTCCTGTCAATCTTCTTTCTATTAGTGTCATTATCCTTGATCTTAACTGTACTGTTTCTTTTGACATTCCTACGGTGACTTTTCAGGAGAAGGGAACTGGACGACGACTAGGGACTGGCACATGGCATAAGGGGCTGTGGTACTTGGACAGGACTGGACTGGACAAAGCTTTGGCATCTTTGGTAGCAGACACACCACCAGAAGATTCACGGCGCAGTGTCGAAGATGACTTGCTACTCCACCACCGGCGTGTCGATCATTCTTCTTTTAAAATTATTAGTCGAATGTATCCGTCCTTATACCAAAGGGCTAATAAAGAGAAGTTATTTTGTCATGCTTGTGAGTTGGGTAAACATACCAGAAGCACGTATGTGAGTTCAGGTAGTAGGAGTTCGGCTGCTTTTGATATGATACATTCAGACGTATGGAGCCCTTATCCTACAACCGGTATTAACGGTTTTCGATGGTTCGTCACTTTTATTGATTGTTATACTCGCGTGACATGGGTGTACCTTATGAAGAATAAAAGTGACGTCTTTGAGGCATTTTGAGACTTTCATCGCCGGGTAGAAACTCAATATGCCACTAAAATTAAGTGCTTACGGTCTGATAATGGGACGGAGTATACAAATAGGAAGGTTGCTGAGTATTTATCCACTCATGGCATACTACACCAAACTTCCTGTGCCTATACATCGGCACAAAATGGTATGGCCGAACGGAAGAACAGACAGCTGCTGGAGGTCGCACGGACGATGATGCTGACTATGAATGTTTCGAAACACCTATGGAGGCAGGCGGTGTTAACGGCATCTTATCTCATCAACCTAATGCCATCTCAGGTATTGGACTAGAAGACACCGCTGGAGATGCTTACTGGTGCAACCACGTACACTGTTCTACCAAAAGTATTTGGGTGTGTATGTTTTGTCCAAGATAATAGGCCAGGAGTTGGAAAACTGGATCCTAGAGTGGTTAAATTTGTCTTTGTCAGGTACACGGCAACTCAGAAGGAATACGCATGTTGGAGCCCAGTTGAGCAGAAAATGTTTGTAAGCATGGACGTTACATTCAGAGAACTGGAACCATATTATGGTTCGGATGATGGTTCGGCGTTTTGTGACACACCTAACATAGAGGGTGTTAGATGTGAGGGGGAGAAATTAAGACCATCTGTAGTAGTCGGATCGGTCCTATGCCCGGTCGTAGAAAACTGGACGAAAGGCGGAGAAAGTAGTGACTCCGATACAGAAGATGAAGAAGATACATATGTTAAACAGGGGGAGCAGCAGTCAATGGAAAAGGAGCTCCAAGTCTACAGAAGGAGACATCAGAAGTCCAGTACTATGTCTGTACCTTGCCCTGTGCCTACTGTACCAAGTCCCTCGTCTACTCCTGCTCTATCTCTTGAAGATGTTGCCCCCGCACTGAATCAATCTGATTCTGATGCGGATCTCTCTGACTCTGATGGTATGATCTCTCCACCACCTATTGCTCCCTTAAGGAGATCTTCTCGCATCAATGCGGGTAAGACTCCTAGTCGTTTTGATAATTATGAACATGATATTGCCAACTACCTGTCTTATTCTAACATTTCTTCGAATTATCGAGCCTTCATTGCATCATTAGACTCTACTTCGTTGCCCAAGTGTTGGCAGGAAGCAAAGAAAGATCCAAGGTGGAAAGCTGCAATGATGGAAGAAATTGGGGTACTGAAGAAAAATAAGACGTGGGAGCTGGTTCTATTACCCAAAGAGAAGAAAACTGTGGGATGCAAATGGGTGTACACAGTAAAGGAGACGTCAGAAGGAAAGGTGGAACGATACAAGGCGAGGTTGGTTGCAAAAGGATACACACAATCATATGGCATCGACTATGATGAGACGTTTGCTCCAGTAGCGAAAATGAGCACCGTAAGAACTCTGGTCTCCATTGCAGCAAACTATGGATGGAAGCTATACCAGTTAGATGTGAAGAATACCTTTCTCCATGGGGACCTACAAGAAGAAGTGTACATGGAACTCCCGTCAGGGTGCTACGCTACAGAATCAGATGGAGGGACGTCGCATGGAAAAGTGTACAAACTAAAGAAGTCGCTATATGGACTCAAGCAATCTCCTCGAGCCTGGTTTGACAGATTCAGAAAGGCTGTTATAGGCATGGGATACCATCAAGTAAATGCAGATCATACGGTCTTTCTTCAGCATGCAAGATGCCACATCACTATACTTGCTGTATACGTGGATGATATAGTAATCACAGGTAATGATGAAGTCGAGATCGCTAAGCTGAAGTCAAAACTCGCGAAAGAGTTTGAGGTGAAGGATATAGGAGCAATGAGGTACTTTCTAGGTATCGAGGTGTGTGAAGGCGAACAAGGAATTGTTCTCTCACAGAGAAAATATGCACTAGATCTGCTGAAGGAGACAGGGATGCTGGAATGCAAAGCAGCAGTCACTCCAATTGACCAAAAGTGCAAGTTGGGAGCAGAAGCAGGAGAGCCAGTTGATCGTGAAAGATATCAACGACTCGTAGGAAGATTTATTTATCTGGGGCACACTCGCCCTGATATCTCATTTACGGTAAGTGTAGTAAGTTGCTACATACATGATCCAAGAACGGGTCATATGGATGCAGTGTTTCAGATATTGAGATATCTGAAAGTGACGCCGGGAAAAGGGTTATAGTTCAAGAAGAATAGAAGTATAAAAGTTGAGGGATACTGCGATGTAGACTGGGCGAGCTGTATAGACTATAGAAGGTCTACCACGGGATATTGTGTCTTTGTAGGAGGAAACTTGGTCTCATGGAGAAGCAAAAAACAGTCATTGGTAGCACGGTTTACAGCTGAAGCAGAATACAGAGCAATGGCTTTAGGAGTGTCGGAGTTGCTGTGGGTGAAAGCGTTGCTGACAGAGTTAAAGCTGGACAAGGAAGCACCGTTACGTCTTCTGAGCGATAGTCAAGCTGCAATAAGTATTGCTAACAATCCAGTTCAGCACGACAGAACGAAGCACATCGAGATCGATCGATTCTTCATCAAAGAGAAGCTGGAACAAGGGATACTGAAGATTGATCATGTTTGCTCAGAAGAACAAGTGGCAGACTGTCTGACTAAGGGTCTTAGTTCATTAAGTCTGTCGAAGCTATGTAACAAGATGGGAATGATTAATATCTATCGCCCATCTTGAGGGGGAGTGTTGAGAACTAATAAGGGACTTTAGTCCCACATTGGAAAATGTAGTATGAAGATGAGCTAGACTCCCTATAAATAGTGGAGTAACCAATCAATAAAACACACAACAATTATTCTCTACAGTATTATGCCTCCCCGTCTAATTCACACCTTCATAGCTCTTATACCTAAAATTCCCCACCCTTCCAGACTTGTGGATTATCGTCCTATTGCACTTTGCAATCTACAAACTCATTACTAAAATCATTGCAAATAGACTTTGTCCTATTTTAGACAAATTCATCAGTCCTCAACAGAATGCTTTTGTCCCTGGCCGATACATAGGACATAATATTGTCATCGCCCAAGAACTGTTTCATTCCATTTCCAATCTTAGTGCTCACAAAAGTTCTTTTGCTCTTAAAGTGGACATGTCCAATGCCTATGATAGGCTCAGTTGGAATATTACCAGTCAAGCCCCACACGAGTTTGGCATCTCTGGCCAATCTCATAATCTTATTATGCAATGTGTGACTACAGCTTCATTCTCAATACATGTCAATGGTGATCCTTCTAGAACAGTTATTCCTAACCGTGGTATCCGTCAAGGATGTCCACTTTCTCCTTGTTCATCATGAGCATGGAAATTCTATCGGTCTTTATATCAGTTATGGATAGAAATGCTCTTTATGACTGTATCACCATACCCCATTCCTCAACGACCTACACCCATTTAGCATTTGCAGATGACCTCATTTTATTTGGCAAAAGCTCCCTTCATAATATTAATCAACTTAAGATCATCATCAAAACTTTTGAATGTTGGTCTGGGGAAAGAATTAATTTCGATAAGTCATCCATTTTATTTTCCAAGAACACAGATCATATAATGCGCCAACTTTATCTTAATCTTTTGGGTGTTCCTCTTATGCATTCCTCTGATAAATATCTCGGCCACCATCTTCTTCTATCCAAAAACAGAGCTTCAACATTCTCAAATCTTATCAATACTAGCAATTCCCGTCTCCAATGATGGAAAAGAAATTGCCTATCCCATGCGGGTAGGACTGTCCTCATCAAATCCACACTTGCATCCATTCCAACCTATTACCTATTCTCATACCATATCCCCAAAAAGATCACTGCAAATCTGACCAAGCAACAAAGGAATTTTTGGTGGAACTCTATTGATAAGAAGAAAATCCATTATACGGGTTGGTTCATATTAACCAAATCTAAATACCAAGGAGGACTTGGTTTAAGGGATCCATCTATTACCAACATATCCTTGGTAATGAAACTTACCTGGAGATTTCTCACTGAGCCAAACTCCATTTGGATAAAATTACTCAAGGATAAATGTCACGCCCCGCTCCCGTAGGAGCGATCGTCCTCGCTAAGGCGTGATGCCGCACGAGCCTAGATTGCGCTCGTACAAGGCAGTTCCATAACGGACGATTGCATCGGCGTGCGACGGGGTCGTCGCACAGAAGTCCCAAGCAGATATATTGAATACGCAGCGGAAATTTGAAGCAAGTACACATGAACACAAGTCATTCAAAAGGAACTCTTTTATTGATATTGAATACAAGATTACATTTGTGGGCGCAAGGCCAAATTATAATTCTCTCGTGCTCACTTTTCTCTCATTTACAAATAACTCTGCTCTCTCTCATCTCTCGATACAATGCTTGAATCCTGCGGAAGCTTCGGAAGGCGATGTCCATACATTATGCCCTGTATAAGTCTTTAGATCACGCGGCCGTACGCTTCGACTCGCCAAGGAACTACATGCCTCGACGCATCCAAGCGAGCTCCGCGCCACGAGCTTCTACCTGTGCCTGCACATAAAACACTGTGTGGGTGTCAGTACCACTGTACTGGTAGAGTGAGCTTCTCGCCCACCCATACATAACCGACACGTTTCATTTACTTTGTGCAGCTTAAATCCCTTTCGATTGTCTTTCTAGTCTTGCCTTAGGATGCATTTTAACAAGACGTCTCGGTCTATACTTAGCGATGCAACGACAAGGTCGTGCAACGACGAGGTCGTGCTATAATGCCAAGGTGTGTTTCGATCGAGGTAGTGCCTCATCGCTTAGGTACTTGACCAAACTTGAACTCGGGACGGCAGGGTCGTGCCATACTCTATTTGCGACTTAGACATATTCGAGACGGTGCTACGCCGAGCAACTTACGCGAACTCGGCCGTGCCAAGACCTTTACTTAAACTTTAGCGCCACTAGACTAATTCTCGTGCCAACGATTCAAGTGCCAAGGACGGCAATGGAACGACTCGTGCAGGCCGTGCCTCTAGACCTTGCTTAGACTTGTCTGTGCTTCAAGATGAGGCCACACCTCGCAAGTTCTCAAGACTTTATCGTGCTACCGTCTTGCGGCCCTGTTAGACCTAATTGCTAACTTAGACAAGACTTGTGGACCATAGTATCACTTTCATGAACATCCCGACGCCATCTATCGTGCCAATCACGGTGCCTATGCTACAGCCCAATCTTAGGCCCAGACATTATGTTCCTGACTAGACAAGCAATCAAGCTTCTAGACTCAATCCAAAGGCATATACGCGGTGTGCCG
Source organism: Iris pallida (assembly GCA_029216955.1). Taxonomy (NCBI): domain Eukaryota; kingdom Viridiplantae; phylum Streptophyta; class Magnoliopsida; order Asparagales; family Iridaceae; genus Iris; species Iris pallida. Next base: position 10,528,988 of record JANAVB010031416.1, on the reverse strand, counting down.
CTATTGCCGACGCATCTACATGAGTGGTCACTAGCAATTTCAAGCTATCTCGGACTGGCTCGGCGGGGGTATCGGTTCGCCCTTCTAAGGGTAGCTAGCCCCGGAAGCGCCGATACTCCTATGAGGTTATCCGACATGCAGGTTGAGCAACACTCGCTTCCCCCGGGACGAATGATTCCGGCGCCCCGGTAATCATTCGAGAAGACTACACCTTGTCGACAAGTTGTCCATGACCATGCAAGTCTAAACTCGATCTACCAGTCTTTCCTTAACATGAACATGCTTTTCCTTCTTTCTATCAAGACTTACGAGACTCCCAAGCCGGAGGACCGATCTCGTGTGCGGGACATATCAAGACTTAGCGAGACTCCAAGCCAGGGGACCGATCTCGTGTGCGGGACGTATCAGGACGTAGCGAGACTCCCAAGTAGCGGGATCGATCTCGGCGACAACCAGTCGCGTGGACTTACTTTGTTCATGGCAAGCTTTTCACTAAACCGATCGTAGCCCGTGCCTTAGACAGACCTGGTTCTCTAGGCGACGCTAACACTCAAGTCATACACTTTACACAACGAGCCTTATTCTCAAGGGGCTACGTGACTTGACAATCGCAGCTAGAGCGGGACAGTGCTAGAAATGGCTACGATAGCCCAGCACAACTCTTGTCTAACTTATTCGGGCAACGACTCGACGAACAAAGGCTACGCCGAGCTACGCGTCTAGAGAACGTGCTAGACATGGGGTCGAACTTGAATAACCAACTGCTGGATGCCTAGACTTAAGCCAACGAGCCGTGCAAGACGACTTAACTTACGGGACGTGTGAAGGCTATGCCAAGCCTTGCGGGACAGGACCGTACATGCTTTGTTAAGCATTCAAGGGGGCGACGCCTATGACTCAGGCAAATTCGAGTGTCGGAACGAATCGACGAGACCAACGGGACATGCGAAGGCTATGCCGAGCCTTGCACAACGGGACCGTGCCTGCTTTAGCAAGCATTTACGCAGGCGACGCCTATGCTTAGGCTATTTCAAGTGTCGGGGCAACTTAACTTAACTTAAGCCAACGTCCTTCTCCCAAGCCACGGGATCGAAGGATTAAGTGTCATTTAAAAGCACGCTGAGCCGACTTCTATGAAGACCGTAGGACCATTTTCCATATTCTAAGACATTCCGACCCGATGGGATTATTCCCTTAGCTATGTTGGTGCGTAGCTTTTAGATTAGCCTACCAGTGCAAGTTGAAAACATGCGCATTATTAAGTGAAGGCTAAGATGAAACGAGTTCACCGAAACTCCTCCACCTGTGCGAAGAGTCGCCTCGGACGAGCGAGCCTTCGAGCAGCCGATGCAAGGCTAAGTTCCAACGCCGTCGGCGTTTCGATTTCTCCGATTGACTTTGCGGGACGGGGCACTACAACATACACCACTATGAACAAGTCTCGTACTCGAGACTTTCCTGAAGGCAAGCCATCCTACCATTTCTATGGCCAAGACTTAATCGTGCGCACTCCGCCTATGAGTTTCCTTAATTCTGAGCCACGCTCGTACTATATCAATCCTTCCGTTAAACATGATTTCAAGATCTCGACACACTCCCCTTTTCGAGTCTTGCTTGAACTCATCGTATCACTTGGCTGGATCGGGCTTGCATTCCAAGCGTCCCTAAAATACATGCATTCAGCCAAGCCGCATGATAGAGAATTTGTCATTCTCACTCGAGTCGTATCGTGCACATACCCAGGCGTCCCTGAAATATATGCATGTCAGCCGAGTCTCGTGAGCAGGGTTTTCTACGTTCGTGATTCATGCTATCCATTCAAACCAATCCTCGAGATCAATCCTTTGATCGATAATACTGCGACAGGGGCGTTTCGCCTAACCGCTAGGCCAATCTTTGCGAGGCTAAGTCAATGTCAGGATTGGAATCATAGTTCCCCAACAATAATGCCAACACTGATCCTAATCCTAGGGTCAAACCATAGTCAGTAGTACGGGGTTTTCTACCCAAGCTCGCGTCACTCAGATTTCTAAACATCGAGCACGATCACCTATTTCGCATCAAGACACTCGTTGCGCAGCGCAACGAATTCGAATCCATTCAAATCGCCCATTCTAACCAATTCGTGCATTCGATCACGAGATCATCTAGCTTGACAATACATTGTGCCCCAATCTCACGCGAGTCCGATTATCTACGGTGGTTCATGAATCACCATGCAACGCTCCCGCGGAATAATCATTCTCATCGGGGCGTAACTCTTGTTTGAGTTTAAACTAACTCATTTTCGATACGCGGATTGGACCTACTCAATCCTCAAATTTAATCCTTCAAGCATACAAATCCATTATCGAGTCACCTTCGCGTTAAACCACAAATCGAAGCACACAAACTGCCATGCCATACGAGTTTGATCACCCCCGCTGTATGAATCACCATACCAGCGCTCACGCAGAGTGATCGCCCTAATTGGCACAACGCATGTGCGAGGCTGGGGTTGCGCTCGCATAAGACAAGAATGTCGAAGTTGTGGTTATCGACGAAGCAAATCCAACCATTTTCATTTTTCATCCAATCCAAGTTCGACAGTCCAACCGTCATTCATTCAACCAAAAAATCCTCGAGCCAAGTTTATCTTTTCCTCGACACATTTCAATATCCCGAGTATAGCATCCGTCGGAATAATGATATTTGTACGATCGTCATTCGCCGAGTCAGAGTACCCCCGAGTTATCGTATATCGATCTCTGATACGCCTCAATACCATCGACGATATGCATAACCTGACGATCTTCCTTTGCAACCAATTTCGAGTCGTGCGACTGATGTTATTGTTCGAACTGGATATTCCATAATTCCTCGATATTCAAGATCAAGTTCGATCGCTATTCCTCAAGTTCAAGATCGTTGTTCAAACTCAAGTCATATTTCATTTGCATCAATCCGATATCGTATGCGCGATCCTCTAAGTTTCCTCGATCAAGACCATTCATTTTCATTCATCGATTCGAATCATTTTCTAACTTGCGTTGCCTATTCGCAAGTTATCCGAACGAGATGCTCATTCGGGACATTCAAAATCACGATCAACTAAGCGTGACGCGTTCTAAGGCTTTGCGCGATCGCATCGCCTCGCCGACGTACTCGTAATCCTCAATATTTGCTCGAATGATTTCAAAACAAACCATACACCACTCGGATTCGAGCCATCCGATCTAGTCCTCAATCACGTTCGCATCATTCTCTAAGATATCCTTCGGATTCGTTCGACGAATCGCTAGCGTAATCGTTCACGTCATATCGACGCGCTAAGTCGTTCGTACTATTTCCTCGAAATCCAAGGCAATCCTCTGTGTACGCCTAAGCGTTAACTCGATAGCGTTCCAATCGATAGACACTCTAAGTGCAGCTCATTCCCGACCGAGCGGTATTTGGTATCGCTCGCACTCGTTTGCACCAAAAATCGAGGTGCACGATACGCGACGCAACTTAGCCAAAAGGCCGTGCGCATGGCTATCCCGTGCAGACTATATTCGAGTTTACAAGCTCAATTGCTAGGGTCAACGCATGACTAATTAGGCACGCACGCGACATGTTAACTTAGCATGTGTTCTCTATGGAGTCAAGTTTAACATCGCTCGGCACAAAGGCCTACAGATGCATTCGACGATAGCCTACCGATGCGTTTGGTTGAACGCTTGTACGAGCTTTTGAAAATAATTCGACTTATTGTATGGACACGCCGAGGGACAATCGAGAGAGAGCGTACACTTATTTTCCAACGATGAGCTTTCAAAACTGAGAAATTCGACGTGAAGTCCAAGGACGTAAAGCCGTGCTCTGATACCATTATGTCACGCCCCGCTCCCGTAGGAGCGATCGTCCTCGCTAAGGCATGATGCCGCACGAGCCTAGATTGCGCTCGTGCAAGGCAGTTCCATAACGGATGATTGCATCGGCATGCGACGGGGTCGTCGCACAGAAGTCCCAAGCAGATATATTGAATACGCAGCGGAAATTTGAAGCAAGTACACATAAACACAAGTCATTCAAAAGGAACTCTTTTATTGATATTGAATACAAGATTACATTTGTGGGCGCAAGGCCAAATTACAATTCTTTCGTGCTCACTTTTCTCTCATTTACAAATAACTCTGCTCTCTCTCATCTCTCGATACAATGCTTGAATCTTGCGGAAGCTTCGGAAGGCGATGTCCATACATTATGCCCTGTATAAGTCTTCAGATCACGCGGCCGCATGCTTTGACTCGCCAAGGAACTACGTGCCTCGACGCATCCAAGCGAGCTCCGCGCCACGAGCTTCTACCTGTGCCTGCACATGAAACACTGTGTGGGTGTCAGTACCACTGTACTGGTGGAGTGAGCTTCTCGCCCACCCATACATAACCGACACGTTTCATTTACTTTGTGCAGCTTAAATTCCTTTCGATTGTCTTTCTAGTCTTGTCTTAGGATGCATTTTAACAAGACGTCTCGGTCTATACTTAGCGATGCAACGACAAGGTCGTGCAACGACGAGGTCGTGCTATAATGCCAAGGTGTGTTTCGATCGAGGCAGTGCCTCATCGCTTAGGTACTTGACCAAACTTGAACTCGGGACGGCAGGGTCATGCCATACTCTATTTGCGACTTAGACATATTCGAGACGGTGCTACGCCGAGCAACTTACGCGAACTCGGCCGTGCCAAGACCTTTACTTAAACTTTAGCGCCACTAGACTAATTCTCGTGCCAACGATTCAAGTGCCAAGGACGGCAATGGAACGACTCGTGCAGGCCGTGCCTCTAGACCTTGCTTAGACTTGTCTGTGCTTCAAGATGAGGCCACGCCTCGCAAGTTATCAAGACTTTATCGTGCTACCGTCTTGCGGCCCTGTTAGACCCAATTGCTAACTTAGATAAGACTTGTGGACCATAGTATCACTTTCATGAACATCTCGACGCCATCTATCGTGCCAAGCACGGTGCCTATGCTACAGCCCAATCTTAGGCCCAAACATTATGTTCCTGACTAGACAAGCAATCAAGCTTCTAGACTCAATCCAAAGGCATACACGTGGTGTGCCGCTATTGCCGACGCATCTACATGAGTGGTCACTAGCAATTTCAAGCTATCTTGGACTGGCTCGGCGAGGGTATCGGTCCGTCCTTCTAAGGGTAGCTAGCCCCGGAAGCGCCGATACTCCTATACGGTTATCCGACATGCAGGTTGAGCAACACTCGCTTCCCCCGGGACGAATGATTCCGGCGCCCCGGTAATCATTCGAGAAGACTACACCTTGTCGACAAGTTGTCCATGACCATGCAAGTCTAAACTCGATCTACCAGTCTTTCCTTAACATGAACATGCTTTTCCTTCTTTCTATCAAGACTTACGAGACTCCCAAGCCGGAGGACCGATCTCGTGTGCGGGACATATCAAGACTTAGCGAGACTCCAAGCCAGGGGACCGATCTCGTGTGCGGGACGTATCAGGACGTAGCGAGACTCCCAAGTAGCGGGATCGATCTCGGCGACAACCAGTCGCGTGGACTTACTTTGTTCGTGGTAAGCTTTTCACTAAACCGACCGTAGCCCGTGCCTTAGACAGACCTGGTTCTCTAGGCGACGCTAATGCTCAAGTCATACACTTTATACAACGAGCCTTATTCTCAAGGGGCTACGTGACTTGACAACCGCAGCTAGAGCGGGACAGTGCTAGAAATGGCTACGATAGCCCAGCACAACTCTTGTCTAACTTATTCGGGCAACGACTCGACGAGCAAAGGCTATGTCGAGCTACGCGTCTAGGGAACATGCTAGACATGGGGTCGAACTTGAATAACCAACTGCTGGATGCCTAGACTTAAGCCAACGAGCCGTGCAAGACGACTTAACTTGCGGGACGTGTGAAGGCTATGCCAAGCCTTGCGGGACAGGACCGTGCATGCTTTGTTAAGCATTCATGGGGGCGATGCCTATGACTCAGGCAAATTCGAGTGTCGGGACGAATCGACGGGACCAACGGGACATGCGAAGGCTATGCCGAGCCTTGCATAACGGGACCGTGCCTGCTTTAGCAAGCATTTACGCAGGCGACGCCTATGCTTAGGCTATTTCAAGTGTCGGGGCAACTTAACTTAAGTTAAGCCAACATTCTTCTCCCAAGCCACGGGATCGAAGGATTAAGTGTCATTTGAAAGCACGCTGAGCCGACTTCTATGAAGACCGTGGGACCATTTTCCATATTCTAAGACATTCCGACCCGACGGGATTATTCCCTTAGCTATGTTGGTGCGTAGCTTTTAGATTAGCCTACCAGTGCAAGTTGAAAATATGCGCATTATTCAGTGAAGGCTAAGATGAAACGAGTTCACCGAAACTCCCCCACCTGTACGAGGAGTCGCCTCGGACGAGCGAGCCTTCGAGCAGCCGATGCAAGGCTAAGTTCCAACGTCGTCGGCGTTTCGATTTCTCCGATTGACTTTGCGGGACGGGGTACTACAATAAATACCTTCACTCATCATCATTTTGGAATGCTATCCCTACCTCTACCTCTTCGTGTATTTGGCTCAGTATCCTCAGAAGCAGAGATTACCTATCCAATAACATAATATGGTCTGTTGGAGATGGAACACAAATCAATATCTGGCTTGATCCATGGATCCCCTCTTTGCTAAGTTTTAAAGTGAATGGCTATCACTTTGCCAGGAGATGGGTTACCATGGTGAGTGACCTCATTAATAGGGACACATTTAGATGGAAGGAACATCTTATACATATCCTTTCTCCCCTATGGAGGCTGAAGCCATTCTGAACATTCATCTTTCTCCTAACTGTTCGAGTGATCAATTAAAGTGGATACACACCAATGATGGCATTCTAACAACCAAATCTGCATACCGGTTAATTCATTCCAATTCTGACAAGGAGGATCACAATGCTTCAGAATTTGAGTTCAAGGAATGGCGCAAGTTTTGGTTGCTCAATCATATTTGTCATACCCCGCTCCCGTAGGAGCGATCGTCCTCGCTAAGGCGTGATGCCGCACGAGCCTATATTGCACTCGTACAAGGCAGGTTCCATAACGGCCGATTCCAGCGGCTGCGACGGGGTCGTCGCACAGAAGTCCCGAGCAGAGACATTGAATAATAGCAGCGGAAATTTAGAACAAACACAAGTTATTCAAAAGAAGCTCTTTATTGATATTGAAACATAGATTACAATGGGACGCAAGGCCAATATTACAAGTCTCTCAAGCTCACTCATCTCATATTACAAGTCACTCAGCTCTCTCTCATCTCTCAATTACAAGTCTTGAGCCAGCGGAAGCTTCGGAAGGCGACGTCCATACATTATGTCCCGTATAAGTCTTTACTCCATGCGTCCGCACGCTTCGAATTGCCAAGGAACTCCGTGCCTCGACGCATCCAAGCGAGCTCCGCGCCACGAGCTTCTACTTGTGCCTGCACATGAAAACTATGTGGGTTCAGTACTCAACTGTACTGGTGGAATGAGCTCCTCGTCCACCCATACAAACCCAACACGTTTGATTTACTTTGTGCAACGTAGTCACTTATTATCAATTGTCTTTCTAGTCTTGCCTTAGGATCAGTTTTATGACCGACGCCGTGCCTATTTTGTGTCTCAAGACCCTCCCGTGCTTGCAATATTCAATGTTAACCTATCAAGTCGTGTTTGCCTTACGGCACTTAATCAGAGATGCAACTACGCGATGAGGCTCCACTTTCATGTGATCGTGCTAAGAATCCATCGTGCCGTGCCTCGCAACTATGTGCGACTCAACCATATTGCCGCCTCGCGGCCTTTGCTACTTTGATCACCAACTGATCCAATCAAGACTTGTGAATCTTACTGTCACTCAAACAACTTTGCCTTGCGGCGGTTTCCTGACTTAAACTCAACCATAACCATACAACTTATATGTCGACAACATAAGACTCGACGTCACATCTCGTGCCGAAGTACGTCGCCTACGTTGCAGCCAAATCTTAGGCCCAACATTTTGTGTTCCAACTGTACACACACATTCAACTCAACTTCCTTGGTATACTACACTCAATACTCGACTCAATCCAAAGGCATACACGCGGATCGTCGCCCATGCCGACTCATCTATATGAACTAGTCACTAGGGCCCATCCCTATAATGGACTCCTTTCGAGCTTTTGATTAGACGGACGCTCCTTGCCAGCACGAGTAGCTAGCTCCGCTGCAAGTCCCTGCCTAACCCGTGCGGTCATCCAGCACAGCTACGAATGTCTCCATCGCAACGGTTCTCCTGGGCCGCCGGGGTCGCCGTCCGAGAAACAGATTTATTTTACCTTGTACAAGTTGTCCAATGACCATGCAAGATTCGACTCAAACTGACGTCTCACACAGTCAAAGCTACTTCTAGTGTTACCATCTCTTTCAGGGCTAAGTTCAACACATCTCACATATGAGATCTTGCCTCGACGACCCGTAGTCACGAGAATTCTTTCTTTCTTGCCCTATCATTTCACTCACTCAAGAACAACTATCGAAACACTTTCCAAACTCAATGACTCAACCGTGGCCCGTGCCTTAAAATACTAAATCCGTGCCATCGTGTTTCAAACCAACTTGAAACACTATGTGACACCACCGCCCAAGTCATACTCTATATGACGGGCCTTACGATCGTGAGACTATGTGTAGCACCCAGTTTTCTGAAATTGGGGATTTTTGAAAATTTATTATTTTTTATTATTAATTAATAGTATTTTAGTCATGATATGATTTATAGTGATTATTAGTGTGATTAAACCATTTTCTAAGTCATGCTAAGTCATGACTTATGACTTTGTGATTTGGTTAGAATAACTTAGTGTAAACCCTAGTTTTCTCTAACCTAGAAGTTGCCATGACCATGAGAACTTGACCATAGGCTTAGAATATCATTTTAGTGATTTTTAGCCTAAGGGGTATTTTGGTAATTTTCTAGGATTTATTTGGAATTATTTGAATTTATGTGTTTTTATTATTATTTAATTATTGATTATTGTTATGTTAGTCCCTAAGCTAGTTTACCCTAATCTAGGGGTTAGTCACTAACCTAGAAGACTAAGTGTAGATATTTACTTTATGTGTAAATATCTAGGTTGATAAATATCTAGATATTTAACTTTCTAGGATATTTTATAAACCTAGAATATCTAACCCCTAGTCAAAGCCTTAGAGACTAAGTCTTGCAAGGTGGAAGGGGACCCTATAGCCTACCCCTACCCTCCCATGGCAGCCAAGAACACCCCCTCCATATGTGTACACCCTTCACAAGAAAGGCTTCATTTTCAATACATTGGAGTTTAGGTTTTCCCTCAACTTCACACCTCCATAACTTGACCATTTCTCCACCAAATTGAGCCCCGTTTCTTGCGTTGGAACCCCCTACTAGTGAGGATACCAAGGAAGGCTAGCTAGCAAGGATACCCTAGCTGTGGGCACCCCCAAGGACAGTGAACAACCCCCCCCCCCCCCAAGAAGTTGTTTTCTTGAGTTTTCACTCAATAGGTATTTTCTCACAAACCTAGTCAAATTCCTATTTTTCTTTCATAAATGCATTCATATAGGGATAACAATACTGTGGGTAAAGTTTGGTGGGATCTTGATGTGTTTTGGTGTCCGTATCGGACACGTGTCTGTGTCTTAATTTCAGTGTTTGTGTAAATGCCACTTAGGACTAAACCTTGTGTTTTTGTGAAACAAATTATATTTTTGGGTAGCCCTAGACATGTAGGACACGAAACCCTAGGACTGAGCACGAAATCGTATCGTGTCCGTGTCCAAATTGGACACGAACACACTGTTAAACACTACACTGCACACTGTTAAATCCCAAGTGTTTGACACTTTGTATTGTGTCCACACGTGTCGTGGACACAATACAGACACATGGACACACACCTAGACCCTAGGCCTACCCCCTGACACGAGCACGTGGCCCCACGTGCCACGTGTGAAGTACACGAACCCCCGACACTTGTGCACGAGGCACTGCGTAGCTCCCCTGCTACCAGACCCCTCGTGTGGACACGACACGACACGTGGACACGTGCCACTTGGCACAGACCTAGGGGCAGTGTCTGATAAGACATCCCTAAAGTCTTGTGTCACGACGTGTCGTGTCGAGGGAGAAAATCCACTCGCACGGGTCGTACACTGGCACAGCACACGCGTTTCAGACCTCTCTGATACGTACGTAGAACTCGGACACGCGGACACTTGGACACGAATCAGGTTAGTGGACACCTAGTAGACCCCTAGGCGAACTTTCCCCCACGAGCACGAGACACGTGGATGAGTGTGTCGTGTCCTAGAGCTAAGTGCACGCGTGCACGATACTGTGTGTGTGCGTGTGTATCAGAGTTTACCCAGGTGTGGTTTTCTTGTGTTTGGACACGAGAAACCGTGTCGTGATGTCGTGTCAAGTACCTAGGACACTAGGGTATGTGTGGGGCACCAGTTACCAACCTTGGGATACGAGTCTTAGCTCGTTTGGTTGCGTGTATTTCGAATTACCTCAAATTCGAGTGCACAGTGCAACAGTCCCTGTTTTGGGATTAATTTCCAGTTTTCTAAAAGTGAGTTTCAAATCTATTTTTGATATGATTAGTACATGTAATTGTATATTTTTAGTATATATATAGGTAGTATATATGTATGTGTGTGTGTGGGTGAGTTTTTAGGAAGTATACATGTATATACATGTGTATATACATGTATGTTTATTGTGGGTGTGTGTGTGTATTTGTGTGTGTGGGTTGGGGACCCATTTCTGGTTCCAGGAAACTGGAACATCCCCCCCCCATTCACTGTCCAGCAGTGCCTCACTCTCTCTCACTGTTCATTCACTCTCTCTCACTCTCTCTCTCTCTAATTCCCTCTATATATATATATGTATGTTATATATATATATACATTATATTGTATATAGTTATATATATATTTTGGTATATATAGCTAAGGGTGTATATATGGGTTTATATATATATGTGGAATATATATATATATATGTTTATAGGATAGCTATCTATATATGTATATATATTATGTATACAAGTGAGTACTATATATATATTGGGTATTGTATATATATATTATAGATATGTATATATATATGTATTATGGCCTATGTATATGTATAGGCATTAGATATATGGGAATATCTATATATATATAGATATATATATATGTGTATAACTTGTTAAGGTATAGGTTTAGAGGAAACCTATAGCCAATAGCCTATGGCCAAGATTACTAGCCTATGGCTTGGGGCTAACCCTAATGACCCTAAACCCAACTTGTTGATCCTTGATTTCTAAGGGTTGACCAAAGTCAACCTTTGGTCAAGGTTGACCTAGTTAACCTAGAATTGACTAGGAATGACCTAAAACAACTAGTTTAGCTAGTTTGACTAAAACCCTAACTAGTAGACGTAATTTGACCTAGACTTGACCCAGATTGATCATGTTGACTAGTATTTGACTAGTTTGATTAGAAAGTTGACCAAGAGTTGACTTTTGACCAGATTGACCTAGAATCATGTAGTATGCATTGTATACTCTATTTTTACCATTGTGGATATGTTGTGACCTGTTTTACTCTAAATAGGACTCTGTGACACCAGTTCGGACATCTATTCATATCAGTCATACAGGGTGACAGGCGAGTACATTCTCTGATCTTTTCATGCTTGTTAGGACTTATATTCTTGCTTTAGATTACCTTACATGATGCTGTCACGTCATTATCACGGATTGGTACTATATGGATCTTGTTATGCGATGTTATCTCCCTCGGGGTGCATCAGATACAGTTGTCATGTGCTTTTCACGAACATCTTATATTTCATGTACACCGCTTTCATGTATACTCTTGTGCAATCTTGTACTCTCATGATCACGCGAGCAAACATGATAAAAACCTCTTGTGCAAAGTAACGTAACTTGACTGGATCCTTGTGTATTGATTGGGGAGGGTGAGTAGGAAATGGTTATGTGATCAAATCCCATCTTGTACAAATTCATGTGAAATCTTGTGAAATCTTGTATATGTCCTAAGCCCGTTTATATAACCATATCATGCTCTAAATCACAGGTTACCTACAGTTCTTACTTATCATATATATAGATATTTCCAGTTATCAAATCTCTCTCGTTTTACATATATTCTTTACAGTTCATGTATCTTACGCTATGCATGCTTTACATTTTCCAACCTGATATGAACTGCGTGAGATGTATTGTGCTCGTTCCTGTCCTGACTGGGCCTGTTGAAAATATTACAGATGATGATGGTGACTGTCCTACCTTCTATGGGACACATGAGAGTGACCTTCAGGAGCCTGAGGAGCATCTAGCTCAGTAGAGGGTACCTAGTCTAGTCTAGTGTTTATAGTTTTCATTTTGTATCGGACTGTTCCGATTGTTAGTTGTGACTTAGTTATATTTCAGATCTTGTACTTATTGTGTTGGACATCTACTTGTGTGGTGTGATAACTCTATATATATTCAGTTCTTCCTTTCATCTGATTCCATATCATGTTCTATCTTTATCTTTCCTAGACTTGTATTTGAGATATAGAGTTGATGTTATGTTATACCTCCGTGCGGAGATGACAGGTTTATATGTCTTATTGTTAGATGTTAGTTATTATAGATGACCTATACAGCGTTCTACCGCCGACACTGCGGCGTAGGCTGGACGTACCCACGTTCTCGTGCCCCTAATCAGGGCGCGGGTCGTGACACGTTTTTGTGGTGGCCCATGCAGGTCGAGAGTCGCATTTGTGCGATTTCGTAGTAGCACGACGACTTAGTTGTACTGCTACGAGCCTGCGATAGAATATAAGAATTAAGGTATTAGGATGAGAGTATACTCAATCACTGTTAGGATTTCATGAGAGATTTCGGGACGACCCTTGAGAATCTTATTTTGAACTTCGATATTGAAAACCCTTTTCCTCTTGTTTTAATTCACCCTCACTTTTTGATGTTTAAGGGATCTTGGACTATTTAACCTTATTCATCATTACCTCCCTTATATTTTGACCTTCTTTACTGCTAATTTAGCCTTAGTTTTGCAAGCTTATATTTTATCGAGCTTGATCACGACATATTTTATTGGGGGCTAGTACCCACTAACATATTGTCTAATCAGGACCGGTGCATGATGGTCTGATCAACCTATTGCACTTTGGTTCGCTTTCATATATTATTCTACATGGATGGAGCCACTTGCAGGTTCTGTTCTTTCAAATCCATTCCCATCTTGTTTTATTATATCTGTCTTGAAATCCAATTCCATATGCTCCTACCTATTTCTTATTTTTGATGAATTTGACCTGATAGTTCTTTTGATTTTATCTCTTACTTAGGAGTAGGAGTAGGAGTAGGAGTAGCTCTAATTGTTAATATAATCCTTTAGGAATGAATTGATGTATGTGCTATACCTTTGACTTAGAAGAGTAGCTCTAACCATAGAATGGTAAACCTCTTAACCCTATTGATTCATTGTTTTCTTACCTACCTAGTCTAATACCCATAGTCACAGACTATCCCATTTAACCTATCCTTGTACTACTATTGCATCACAACTTCTGGTTTAAATTTAGGCCATTGACCATTCCCACTCTAATTATGATCATCGTAGGCACATTACCATGACTTTTAAATTAGGAGCACAAGACTAGTTGTTTTCTCAAAACCAATTTCACAGGCATGACCTAGACTTGACAACCTACACCCATGACCTTAGTATCCCACTAAGGCACACCATTTTATACTTCAATTGCTTAGTACGACTTTCCTGACACAAGACTTTATCCTAAATTACCCCATAGAGTTACTTTTGATTCCAATTTAAATTGAGGACACCCTTGACCTAAACCTGCCAGTCCAATTTATTGGACATGACCCAGTATAGGTCTACTATCCACATTTTACTTGTTGACCTTGTATGCTGCTAAGTAGTAACTCTGACTTTGATTGTTGAGTGTTTGACCTAGAAGGAGTATGACCATTCTAATTTCGAGGACGAAATTTTCTAAGGAGGGTAGACTTGTAGTACCCAGTTTTCTGAAATTGGGGATTTTTGAAAATTTATTATTTTTTATTATTAATTAATAGTATTTTAGTCATGATATGATTTATAGTGATTATTAGTGTGATTAAACCATTTTCTAAGTCATGCTAAGTCATGACTTATGACTTTGTGATTTGGTTAGAATAACTTAGTGTAAACCCTAGTTTTCTCTAACCTAGAAGTTGCCATGACCATGAGAACTTGACCATAGGCTTAGAATATCATTTTAGTGATTTTTAGCCTAAGGGGTATTTTGGTAATTTTCTAGGATTTATTTGGAATTATTTGAATTTATGTGTTTTTATTATTATTTAATTATTGATTATTGTTATGTTAGTCCCTAAGCTAGTTTACCCTAATCTAGGGGTTAGTCACTAACCTAGAAGACTAAGTGTAGATATTTACTTTATGTGTAAATATCTAGGTTGATAAATATCTAGATATTTAACTTTCTAGGATATTTTATAAACCTAGAATATCTAACCCCTAGTCAAAGCCTTAGAGACTAAGTCTTGCAAGGTGGAAGGGGACCCTATAGCCTACCCCTACCCTCCCATGGCAGCCAAGAACACCCCCTCCATATGTGTACACCCTTCACAAGAAAGGCTTCATTTTCAATACATTGGAGTTTAGGTTTTCCCTCAACTTCACACCTCCATAACTTGACCATTTCTCCACCAAATTGAGCCCCGTTTCTTGCGTTGGAACCCCCTACTAGTGAGGATACCAAGGAAGGCTAGCTAGCAAGGATACTCTAGCTGTAGGCACCCCCAAGGACAGTGAACAACCCCCCCCCAAGAAGTTGTTTTCTTGAGTTTTCACTCAATAGGTATTTTCTCACAAACCTAGTCAAATTCCTGTTTTTCTTTCATAAATGCATTCATATAGGGATAACAATACTGTGGGTAAAGTTTGGTGGGATCTTGATGTGTTTTGGTGTCCGTATCGGACACGTGTCTGTGTCTTAATTTCAGTATTTGTGTAAATGCCACTTAGGACTAAACCTTGTGTTTTTGTGAAACAAATTATATTTTTGGGTAGCCCTAGACATGTAGGACACGAAACCCTAGGACTGAGCACGAAATCGTATCGTGTCCGTGTCCAAATTGGACACGAACACACTGTTAAACACTACACTGCACACTGTTAAATCCCAAGTGTTTGACACTTTGTATTGTGTCCACACGTGTCGTGGACACAATACAGACACATGGACACACACCTAAACCCTAGGCCTACCCCCTGACACGAGCACGTGGCCCCACGTGCCACGTGTGAAGTACACGAACCCCCGACACTTGTGCACGAGGCACTGCGTAGCTCCCCTGCTACCAGACCCCTCGTGTGGACACGACACGACACGTGGACACGTGCCACTTGGCACAGACCTAGGGGCAGTGTCTGATAAGACACCCCTAATGTCTTGTGTCACGACGTGTCGTGTCGAGGGAGAAAATCCACTCGCACGGGTCGTACACTGGCACAGCACACGCGTTTCAGACCTCTCTGATACGTACGTAGAACTCGGACACGCGGACACTTGGACACGAATCAGGTTAGTGGACACCTAGTAGACCCCTAGACGAACTTTCTCCCACGAGCACGAGACACGTGGATGAGTGTGTCGTGTCCTAGAGCTAAGTGCACGCGTGCACGATACTGTGTGTGTGCGTGTGTATCAGAGTTTACCCAGGTGTGCTTTTCTTGTGTTTGGACACGAGAAACCGTGTCGTGATATCGTGTCAAGTACCTAGGACACTAGGGTATGTGTGGGGCACCAGTTACCAACCTTGGGATACGAGTCTTAGCTCGTTTGGTTGCGTGTATTTCGAATTACCTCAAATTCGAGTGCACAGTACAACAGTCCCTGTTTTGGGATTAATTTCCAGTTTTCTAAAAGTGAGTTTCAAATCTATTTTTGATATGATTAGTACATGTAATTGTATATTTTTAGTATATATAGGTAGTATATATGTATGTGTGTGTGTGGGTGAGTTTTTAGGAAGTATACATGTATATACATGTGTATATACATGTATGTTTATTGTGGGTGTGTGTGTGTATTTGTGTGTGTGGGTTGGGGACCCATTTCTGGTTCCAGGAAACTGGAACATCCCCCCCCCATTCACTGTCCAGCAGTGCCTCACTCTCTCTCACTGTTCATTCACTCTCTCTCACTGTCCCTCTCTTTTTCAGTCTCTCTCTCTCTCTCTCTCTCTCTCTCTCTCTAATTCCCTCTATATATATATATGTATGTTATATATATATATATACATTATATTGTATATAGTTATATATATATTTTGGTATATATAGCTAAGGGTGTATATATGGGTTTATATATATATGTGGAATATATATATATATGTTTATAGGATAGCTATCTATATATGTATATATATTATGTATACAAGTGAGTACTATATATATATTGGGTATTGTATATATATATTATAGATATGTATATATATATGTATTATGGCCTATGTATATGTATAGGCATTAGATATATGGGAATATCTATATATATATAGATATATATATATATGTGTATAACTTGTTAAGGTATAGGTTTAGAGGAAACCTATAGCCAATAGCCTATGGCCAAGATTACTAGCCTATGGCTTGGGGCTAACCCTAATGACCCTAAACCCAACTTGTTGACCCTTGATTTCTAAGGGTTGACCAAAGTCAACCTTTGGTCAAGGTTGACCTAGTTAACCTAGAATTGACTAGGAATGACCTAAAACAACTAGTTTAGCTAGTTTGACTAAAACCCTAACTAGTAGACGTAATTTGACCTAGACTTGACCCAGATTGATCATGTTGACTAGTATTTGACTAGTTTGATTAGAAAGTTGACCAAGAGTTGACTTTTGACCAGATTGACCTAGAATCATGTAGTATGCATTGTATACTCTATTTTTACCATTGTGGATATGTTGTGACCTGTTTTACTCTAAATAGGACTCTGTGACACCAGTTCGGACATCTATTCATATCAGTCATACAGGGTGACAGGCGAGTACATTCTCTGATCTTTTCATGCTTGTTAGGACTTATATTCTTGCTTTAGATTACCTTACATGATGCTGTCACGTCATTATCACGGATTGGTACTATATGGATCTTGTTATGCGATGTTATCTCCCTCGGGGTGCATCAGATACAGTTGTCATGTGCTTTTCACGAACATCTTGTATTTCATGTACACCGCTTTCATGTATACTCTTGTGCAATCTTGTACTCTCATGATCACGCGAGCAAACATGATAAAAACTTCTTGTGCAAAGTAACGTAACTTGACTGGATCCTTGTGTATTGATTGGGGAGGGTGAGTAGGAAATGGTTATGTGATCAAATCCCATCTTGTACAAATTCATGTGAAATCTTGTGAAATCTTGTATATGTCCTAAGCCCGTTTATATAACCATATCATGCTCTAAATCACAGGTTACCTACAGTTCTTACTTATCATATATATAGATATTTCCAGTTATCAAATCTCTCTCGTTTTACATATATTCTTTACAGTTCATGTATCTTACGCTATGCATGCTTTACATTTCCCAACCTGATATGAACTGCGTGAGTGTATTGTGCTCGTTCCTGTCCTGACTGGGCCTGTTGAAAATATTACAGATGATGATGGTGACTGTCCTACCTTCTATGGGACACATGAGGGTGACCTTCAGGAGCCTGAGGAGCATCTAGCTCAGTAGAGGGTACCTAGTCTAGTCTAGTGTTTATAGTTTTCATTTTGTATCGGACTGTTCCGATTGTTAGTTGTGACTTAGTTATATTTCAGATCTTGTACTTATTGTGTTGGACATCTACTTGTGTGGTGTGATAACTCTATATATATTCAGTTCTTCCTTTCATCTGATTCCATATCATGTTCTATCTTTATCTTTCCTAGACTTGTATTTGAGATATAGAGTTGATGTTATGTTATACCTCCGTGCGGAGATGACAGGTTTATATGTCTTATTGTTAGATGTTAGTTATTATAGATGACCTATACAGCGTTCTACCGCCGACACTGCGACGTAGGCTGGACGTACCCACGTTCTCGTGCCCCTAATCAGGGCGCGGGTCGTGACACTATGTGGTTATATCCGGCCGTAGAACTCATAGGGCCGTGCCTACTACTACTCCTGATAGCTTAACGTAACTTGCCTAACTTACTTTGCAACAACATGACGAGCAAAGGCTGCGTCAAGCTTTGCGTCATAGGAACGTGCCGTACACGCGTTCGACTTCGAACAACCAAGTTATTTGGAGTGCCTAGACTTATGCCACAAGCCATGCAATACAACTTAACCCGTCGACGAGCAGAGGCTACGCCACGCCTTGGGCGAAGAGACCGTGCATGCTTTATGAAGCATTTATGCGGGCGATGCCTATGAATTTGGCTAACTCTTAGCTTGTGGCGAAGACCAACTCTTCCTTCTCCCAAGCTACGGGACGAAGAACCAAGTGTCATTTTCAAAGCACGCCGTGCACCAACTCTAAGGCGATCGTTTTGGACCTTTCCATATTCTAACTCAATTCGACCCGTCGGGATTATTCTCTTTAGCTATGTGGATTTGTCTCTTTTATTATCAAACCTACTTGTGCAAGTTAAAAACATACAATTTATTATGTGAAGGCTAAGATGAGGCAAGTTCACCGAAACTATCCCACCTGAGTGAGCGGTCGTCTCGACCGAGCGATGTCTTCGAGCAGCCGTTGTAAGGCTAAGTCCGAATGCCGTCGGCGTTTCGATTCCTTCGATTGACTGAGCGGGATGGGACACTACATCATACACCACTCAGAAAAAGTTTCATCCTCGAAACTAACTGAGTATTTGCTCCTTGACTTACCACTCGAACGTTCAACGACTCTCGCGCACACTTCTCCTATGCGTTCCCTCAAATCCGAGCCACGCTCGTGCTACCCACAATCTTTTCTTCAAAACTTACAATCTCAAAATCCTCGACACCCTGTTCCTTAAGTCTTACTTGAATTCCACGTATCACTTAGTATGGATCGTGCATACATTCCAGGCATCCCCGAAATATATGTATTTCAGCCAAGTCTCGTGATAGCAAATTCTGCCATTTCCACTCGAGTCGGATCGTGCACGCATTCAAGCGTCCTTGATATACATGCATGTCAGCCGAGGCTCATGAGTGGTATTTTCATATTCCCGAATCATTCCATTCATCAATACCAATATCCCAACCAATCAATCCTCAAGATCACTCGCACCGATACTAACTCTTGCAACATGGACGTCTTGCCTAACCGCTAGGCTATGTCTTTCCGTCAGTATTAGAATCATAGTTCCCAATTAACAATATCAACACTGACCCCATCCTAAGGTCAAACAAAATTGATAGTACGGGGTTTTCTACCCAAGCTCGCATCACTTCGATTTCTATACTTCGAGCATAGATTGTCTACATACATCCCAACATTTGTCGTACGGGAACTGAGTCATTCAGCAAAGCCATCATATGATAACTCACGTTTCAACCAATTCCTTAACATATTAATCTCACTCGTTCAACAAGCTATTTTGCATAGTCAATCTCTTCGAACACATTTGACATAATCTGCCTATCAATCCTTCCTAGTCAAGCACGCTACGACACAATTCATCGCTAGACCATAATTCACATTTTATACTCCCTAGGTCATTCATCCAAATTTACGTAATCGATCACAAGGTCGTCCGACTTAACAATACGTTGCGCCCCGATCTCACGCGAGTCAGATTATCCACGGTAGGCACGAATCACCATGTACGCTCCCGCGGGATAATCATCCTCATCGGAACGTAACTCTTGTTTTGCGTCTAGACTAATTCATTCTCGATGCGCGGATTGGACCTACTCAATCCTCAAGTTTTTTTCATTCATCAGTCGCAAGTTCAAACATCCTCGAATTTTCCTTCGCATCAAACCGACAACTCGAGACAATCAAAGTTGCCGCGTCCTGATTTTTCCGAGTTCGATCATTCCTGCGACATGAATCACCATATCAGCGCTCACGCGGAACGATCGCCCCAAATCCGATGCGACGCATGTGCGAGGCTAGAGTTGCACTCGCGCAAGACAAGATCGTCGACGTTGTGGTTATCCGCGTAATCATTAAGACAATCATTTTCATCCAATATTCATCTCGATCAAAATCCTAAGTATAGCATCCAACCGAACAATAACACTTGCACGATCGTCATTCGCCAAGTCAGAGTACCCCCGAGTTATCGCATATCGATCTTTGATACGCCTCAATACCATCGATGATATGCGTAACCTGACGATCTTCCTTTGCAACCAAATTTCGAGTCGTACGAACGATGCTATCGTCCGACTGGATAATCTCCTCGACATTCAAGTTCTAGTTCGATTATTATCCTTCGAATCATTCACAACATCAATTTTTCTCAATCTATCGATCGACATTCCTAAGGCTATCGCATACACCACTCAGGGATGAAGTCATTTATCAAATCCTCAACTATCATTCGAATCAAAATCCACTTTTTCAAATTTTTCGTTCGAACCATTCCTCAATTTCCAAGCACGCTCACCTATATCGCACCGACGTTATCATAGCTCGATAGCACCCCTATCGATAGTCATCCTATTTACTCAATTAAGCCTAACTCATTCTCGTCCGACACAATTCGAATCCCATACTCGACTTTTCTAAGGTCGACACAACTTTGGTGTATATGCCCAGCCCGACTTAGCCAACCGTGCTTACACAAACCATCTTTTGTTTCTTGTCAAAAACTGTTCTCCAACATTTTGCAAAATAGATAGACTTATTGTATGGACATCCGTGGGACATTTGAGAGAGACCGCACCAATGATATCAACTTTGCGGAAGCAACGATTCAGAGTTTGCGAAAATAACGGGGTTAAAGAATTCAATCGGTAGTCCAATAACGTAAAGCCGTGCTCTGATACCATTATGTCATGCCCCGCTCCCGTAGGAGCGATCGTCCTCGCTAAGGCGTGATGCTGTACGAACCTAGATTGCGCTCGTGCAAGGCGGGTTCCATAACGGCCGATTCCAGCGGCTGCGACGGGGTCGTCGTACAGAAGTCCCGAGCAGAGATGTTGAATAATAGCAACGGAAATTTAGAACAAACACAAGTTATTCAAAAGAAGCTCTTTATTGATATTAAAACATAGATTACAATGGGGCGCAAGGCCAATATTACAAGTCTCTCAAGCTCACTCATCTCACATTATAAGTCACTCAGCTCTCTTTCATCTCTCAATTACAAGTCTTGAGCCAGCGAAAGCTTCGGAAGGCGACGTTCATACATTATGTCCCGTATAAGTCTTTACTCCATGCGGCCGCATGCTTCGAATCGCCAAGGAACTCGGTGTCTCGACGCATCCAAGCGAGCTCTGCGCCACGAGCTTCTACCTGTGCCTGCACATAAAAACTATGTGGGTGTCAGTACTCAACTGTATTGGTGGAATGAGCTCCTCGCCCACCCATACAAACCCAATCCGTTTGATTTACTTTATGCAACGTAGTCACTTCTTATCAATTGTCTTTCTAGTCTTGCCTTAGGATCAGTTTTATGACCGACGCCTTGCCTGTTTTGTGTCTCAAGACCCTCCCGTGCTTGCAATATTCAATGTTAACCTATCAAGTCGTGTTTGCCTTACGGCACTTAATCAGAGACGCAACTACGCGATGAGGCTCTACTTTCATGTGATCGTGCTAAGAATCCATCGTGACGTGCCTCGCAACTATGTGCGACTCAACCATGTCGCCGCCTCGCGGCCCTTGCTACTTTGATCACCAACTGACCCAATTAAGACTTGTGAATCTTAGTGTCACTCAAACAACTTTGCCTTACGGCGGTTTCCTGACTTAAACTCAACCATAACCATGCAACTTATATGCCGACAACATAAGACTCGATGCCACATCTCGTGCCGAAGTACGTCGCCTACGTTGCAGCCAAATCTTAGGCCCAATATTTTGTGTTCCAACTGTACACACACATTCAACTCAACTTCCTTGGTATACTACACTCAATACTCGACTCAATCCAAAGACATACACGCGGATCGCCGCCCATGTCGACTCATCTATATGAACTAGTCACTAGGGCCCAGCCCTATAATGGACTCCTTTCGAGCTTTTGATTAAACGGACGCTCCTTGCCAGCGCGAGTAGCTAGCTCCGCTGTAAGTCCCCGCCTAACCCGTGCGGTCATCCATCATAGCTATGAATGTCTCCATCGCAATGGTTCCCCTGGGCCGTCGGGGTCGCCGTCCGAGAAACAGATTTATTTTACCTTGTACAAGTTGTCCAATGACCATGCAAGACTCGACTCAAACTGACGTCTTACACAGTCAAAGCTACTTCTAGTGTTACCATCTCTTTCAGGGCTAAGTTCAACACATCTCACATCTGAGATCTTGCCTCGATGACCCGTAGTCGTGAGCATTCTTTCTTTCTTGCCCTATCATTTCACTCACTTAAGAACAACTATTGAAACACTTTCCAAACTCAATGACTCAACCGTGGCCCGTAACTTAAAATACTAAATCCATGCCATCGTGTCTCAACCAACTTGAAACTCTATGTGACACCACCGCCCAAGTCATACTCTATATGACGGGCCTTACGATCGTGAGACTATATGGTTATACCCGGCCGTAGAACTCATAGGGCCGTGCCTGCTACTACTCCTGATAGCTTAACGTAACTTGCCTAACTTACTTTGCAACAACATGACGAGCAAAGGCTGCATCAAGCTTTGCGTCGTGGGAACGTGCCGTGCACGCGTTCGACTTCGAACAACCAAGTTATTTGGAGTACCTAGACTTATGCCACAAGCCGTGCAATACAACTTAACCCATCGGCGAGCAGAGGCTACG
The DNA here is from genome assembly GCA_029216955.1 of Iris pallida. Taxonomy (NCBI): domain Eukaryota; kingdom Viridiplantae; phylum Streptophyta; class Magnoliopsida; order Asparagales; family Iridaceae; genus Iris; species Iris pallida. The sequence goes on along the minus strand of JANAVB010031416.1, from coordinate 10,505,962 downwards.
CCACGTCTTGGGCGAAGAGACCGTGCATGCTTTATGAAGCATTTATGCGGGCGACGCCTATGAATGTGGCTAACTCTTAGCTTGTGGCGAAGACCAACTCTTTCTTCTTCCAAGCCACGGAACGAAAGACCAAGTGTCATTTTCAAAGCACGCCGTGCACCAACTCTAAGGCGATCGTTTTGGACCTTTCCATATTCTAACTCAATTCGACCCGTCGGGATTATTTCCTTTAGCTATATGTATTCGTCTCTTTTATTATCAAACCTACTTGTGCAAGTTAAAAACATGCGATTTATTATGTGAAGGCTAAGATAAGGCAAGTTCACCGAAACTACCCCACCTGAGCGAGCGGTCGTCTCGACCGAGCGATGTCTTCGAGCAGCCGTTGCAAGGCTAAGTCCGAATGCCGTCAGCGTTTCGATTCCTCCGATTGACTGAGTGGGACGGGGCACTACAATATTTGTCCAAGAGTCCTACTATTTGTTTGGAGAGCTCTAACCAATTCCCTTCCCACCAAAGACAACATTCATCGGTGTGTCAGATATATAGATGCAATGTGCCCTCTCTGTAAGGTACACTCTGAAACTTTAGATCATCTAATCTTTCATTGTCCCATTACAGGAACTTCCTGGCTGCAGCAACCATTACTTGCTTCTCATGTTAAGCAAGATACTACAATTGCAATATTCCTAACCGATTTACTAAAGGAGGGAGATCTAGAGATGTTAACACACTGCTTCTACCAAATGTGGATTACATAGAAGTCAAGGAACAAAGCAATATTTGAAGATCGTCCTATCTGCAACAGCAACATCTATGAGGAAGCTACCAATCTGAAGTACAAATACGAAGCCTACAATTTGGAAGATACAAACATTGGTTCACTTAATGACATGTGCCAACAGTCATCACAGTGGATTCCTTCTCAAGCGAACAAATACAAAATTAATTTTGATGGAGCCTACTTAGATGACAGGATGGGCGCGGCTGTAGTTCTTCGTGATGCGGATGGACATTTCATGAGAGCGATGTCAAAATCTGAAGATGGGGGCACACTGTAATACCTGTGGTTCGTATTACGTATCTCGGTATACGTGTACGTATTTTGACCCGTATTGCATGTTTTCTTGTTTGGTTCGGCCCGACTTGACTTGTTTCGGCTTGGTTTTGCATGGTTCGATTTTGCTTGATTTTATGTGAACCAAACCCCTCCCACCTACCACCACCCTCTTCATTAAATATCCCACCAAACATTTCTCTCTCCACATTAACTTTCTTCTTTCCCACCATTACTTCTCCACCAACCTGAGAGTGGAAGGTTTAGGCAAGTGCATCTTGCTTCATGGAGGAAGTCTATTTTTTTTATTGTTCCATTTTCTTCCTCGTGTGTTTCTAACCCACTTTAGAACTTAGCATTTTTCATTTCCATGGTTAATTTCTTGTAGATCTAATTTTGTGGTATTTTCGGTTTCCATGAATTTTGATCTATCAAACTTGCATATTTTTGCTAGTTGATGGTTCCATGTTGTAGAGAATTTCGTTCTACCCCATTTTGACCTATGAAAGTTAGGATTTGGACTCTGGATGATGGAATTATGGAGCTTGGAAGCATGGCTTCATGGTGTTTTTTTCTCAGAAATTGGAGGAGAAGAACAATACTTGACCGCGTGACTATTTCATGCGGCAAGTATTTTTTCCTGCCGTATGGCCATTTAATTGAATATTTAATTACATGCATTAGCTGGCCACGTGCAAGTGTTTATTTGCATGGGCCACTAGTTAATTGCCTGAGCCGCATATGCTTCCCCCTCCATTATAGTGCTCAGCCGCATATAGGCTTGGCATTGGCATGCACTAGCAAATAGTGCTGAGCCGCATATGGCCTTAGCCATTCTTGGCCGCATGGCCTCACGTAAACAGCAGCTTGCCGCATGAATGTATTCAAGTTGGCCACATATGAAATATTTAGCTGGCCCTGGCCGCATGCATTAAGAACTAGTTTGCATGCATTAGTGCATGTATATATATATATATATATATATATATATATATATATATATATATATATATATATATATATATATATATATATATATATATGGCTTTGCATGCATTAGTACAGGCTTATTTAATTAGGCTTGCATGTGTTAGTGCATGCCTTTATATTTAATTAGGCTTGCATGTGTTAGTGCATGCCTTTATATTTAATTAAGCTTCCATGCGTTAGTGCATGCCTTTATATATTTAATTAAGCTTCCAGGCATTAACTTGCATGTTCAAATGTTTTGGCCACATAAGAAATTAGCCTGCATACATTGGAAACATTTCTAGCCGCATATGGCCTTTAGATAATTTTGGCCGCATGGCCACTGTATATATATTTAATATTATGGCCGTATATGGCCATTGCTAACTACTAGTCGCATGCAAGCATTTATACGCTGAGCCGCATAAGCAAATGTTTGCTGGCCGCATACAAGCATTTATTATTGGCCTTGCACATTTATTTGCCTTGGCCGCATGTCCACTATTAATTATTGTTGACCGCATGACCTTAGGCGTTAGCATTAAATAATAGCATGCATTTGCATGCAACCTGTTTTGAGCCGCATGACCACTTAAATTAATTGATGGTATTTATTTGCAAGTGACTTGCTGGCCGCATGGCCATTAATTTTCATGAGCCGCATGAGTCCCCCACAGCCTTTGCCCCTGCTAATATTTAATTACCACATGTATGCTTGGGCCATAATAATTATTTCCTGACACGATGGTGACCCGTTGTGGTACACTTTTGGCAATGACATGACTTAATAGTGGCCCGACGTGGCGCACTTCTGACAGTGAACTTGACATGATAATTCTTGATAGTGACCCGCCGTGACGCACTCTTGACAAACAAATCTGACATAATATTTCTCGAAGGCTGTTGCGACGGCTAATATGATATGACAAATAAGAATGACCTGGACACCGTGGATGATTGTGCTTGTACAAATGAACCCGTCTTATCTTGCATCATGTCTAGGACAGGGACCCCTGAGTACCACGGTCAGGGGTACCTACTGTAAATGGCTAAGGCTAATAAATAGAATAATCCAGTAGTCATGAAGAGATTTCCCCAGCTACCGGCAATCCCGTTATCTGGGCGCCCCACTTGGGATCTGTAGCCTGCCGACGAGTAGGGCACATTTCCAGCACACTGTCATGTGTTGCACCCTTATTGTACTAATATTCGACCTGGATAACCTGGATGGTCTGCAGGGCTTGTGGCTGTAAAAGAATTTCGTTGCATCTTGCTAGTAACTAGGCCTGTAATAACCCTAGTTAGTTAAAGTATCAAGCCGTACTCTTTGCTTGGCCGTGATTGTTGGATGAGGAATAACCAGTCTAGTCTTGTCTTGATCATGTACAAGATTGTTACATATCCTGATTTCTTATATTATCTTGCCGATAAATGGTGGGAGAAACCAAGTTCTGTTCAGACGAAGGATTACAATCCCGGTCCTTGTTTGGTTTACGGGTTGTAACCTGGTTATCTAAATAGTCCCATGGTTATCTTATCGTATATCACATGTCATGCTTTTCCTTATTTACTGTCTTTTATAATGTATTTATACTCTTGTGCTAATTGCTGGTTTTAGTTTCTAAGTGAAGCCTCCTTTGTGGCACTTGCTCTTTCTGGGGTCTGACCCAGCTGGTTTTGTATGGCCAGATACCGGAGCAGCTCCAGAGGATCTACCGGTTTTTCAGCCAGATGGTGACCACTAGACGGAATCCTGGCAACGAGTGGGTTTATTTTGGCTCTCCCACTCTATTGTAAAATTATTCTTTTGAGGCATTTAGCCGACGAGCACGTGTTAGCTCGTGTACATTTTTACTTACTGTCTGCTTACGGGCTGTAACATGATTGGCAAATCCTAGGGTTGATCATGTATTGACTAAAACTCTTGCTAGTCTTCACATTTTGTAACGACTAACTTCATAATCAGCTGAATATGTAATGTTTGGGACGCCTTACTATTATATATTTGGTGATCTTACATCTTGTAACTTTACTTGATTGCTTGTGATTGAGACAACAGGCTTGTTCTTGACCATAGGAAGACTGATGGCTTATAGTTAAACCCTCATATATCTAGACAGCCGTGACCGTATAATAGGGTGGATTCCATTTCATTATACGTAGCTGGCTATATTCGCCTCCGTTCTCCAGTGTTCTGGTTCTGGGGCGTGACATGGTTTAAGTGGTAGCCCATGCAGGTCTTATAAATCAAGATATGTGAGGGTTTACCGAATAGATGTCTCAATCAGCACTCGTCCTTGATCTGTCTTGGTCTTTCCTTATTGTTTCATATGTCGTCTTCTTCAGCGGCATTGTTCCTGGACATCCGATCAACAAGACGAAGAACCTCCTGTAGACCAGCAGTAACCAGAAGATCAGGCCCAGCACTCAGGAGCAGACTCCCAGGTCATGCCTCCCGGAGATCCAGAACCCCCGGTGCAGCCAGCCCAGCCCGTAGGGCAGGATGATGGAGCCTTGGTGGGACTTATCAGGGAGTTGCTTACATCGCAGGATCGTCGAGGAGATGTCTTGCATTAGGCAGTGGCAGATGCTCTGAACAGAGGAGGTCATCATGGGAACAGTACAGCGAACAGTTTCAAGCGCCTAAACCCTCCATTCTTCGATGGCAGCAAAGACGCTATCGCTGCTGACGCGTGGCTTCAGGACACAAAGGTGATATTGGAGGCAGCGAAGACTCCAGAAGACGAGAAGGTGGCCGTAGTGCGCCTGCAGTTATTAGATCTTGCCCGCAGCTGGTGGACGACGTAGGCCGTAAGATTAGTGGCACCCATTGCTTGGGCAGTATTCCGTGAGAGGTTCCGGATCAAGTACTTCGATGCGGTGGCTCGGTACGATCTACAGACCAAGTTCACCAATTTGAAGCAGATGGACAGGACGGTCGATGGGTATACGGCCGAGTTTTCCAGGCTTAGTCGGTTTGCTCCCACCTTGGTGGCAACCGAGTTCGACAGAGCCCAGCGATTTCAGCAGGGACTCTACCTAGAGATTTTGCTGGCAGTGGCGCAATTTGAGCATCAGACTTTTGATGCAGTATTGAGAGCAGCCAGGAGGCATGAGTATACCGCCCAGAGGATAGTGGACAGGACCGGGGGTCGGAAGCGATCTCACGGCCAGATGACCCAGTCGGTAGCACCAGCCCGGCTGTCAGGGCCTTGACAATTGGAACTCCGAGGCAAGCGCCTCAGTGACGTCGGTCACGTCCCCTCAGCAGCAGAAGCAGAAGCAGACTTTCGCAATGGGCTGTACTCATTGTGGGAAGCCAGGACACGTTGTTTCGGAGTATCGCAGAGCACAGGGATTATGTTTGGCTTGTGGAGCACATGACCATTAGATAGGATCCTGTCCGAATAGGGCCAGTTCATCATCGGCCCAGACTAGTCCCTCGGTAAGGGGACCAGCACCAGTGCAGCAGCAGCAGCAGTACTAGCCTCCGAGGCCATTGCTGCCTCAGACCCAAGCCTTCCAGCAGCAGAGACCCCAACAGTATGCCCTGGTCCAAGCTCAGATTTAGAACCGGCAGAGAGGTTTCTAACATGATGTCTTCCTTCCTCCTTCTGCCTTCAAATTCCTTGCTTGTATGATTGATTGTTTGATTGATTATTTAGTATAGCTTGTCCTTGCATCTCTAGCCCTTGATTAAATTCTGAGGACAGAATTCTTTTAAGATGGGTAGAGTTGTAATGTCTGTGGTTCGTATTACGTACCTCGGTATACGTGTGCGTATTTTGACCCGTATTGTATGTCTCCTTGTTTGGTTCGGCCCGACTTGACTTGGTTCGGCTTGATTTTGCATGGTTCGGTTTTGTTTGATTTTATGTGAACCAAACCCCTCCCACCTACCACCACCCTCTTCATTAAATATCCCACCAAACATTTTTCTCTCCACATTAACTTTCTTCTTCCCTACCATTACTTTTCCACCAACCTGAGAGTGAAAGGTTTAGGCAAGTGCATCTTGCTTCATGGAGGAAGTCCATTTTTTTATTTTTCCATTTTCTTCCTCATGTGTTTCTAACCCACTTTAGTACTTAGCATTTTTTATTTTCATGGTTAATTTCTTGTAGATCTAGTTTTGTGGTATTTTTGATTTTCATGAATTTTGATCTATCAAACTTGTATATTTTTGCTAGTTGATGGTTCCATGTTGTAGAGAATTTCGTTCTATCTCATTTTGACCTATGGAAGTTAGGATTTGGACTCTGGATGATGGAATTATGGAGCTTGGAAGCATGGCTTCATGGTGTTTTTCTTCTCGAAAATTGGAGGAGAAGAACAGTACTTGACCGCATGACTATTTCATGCGACAAGTATTTTTTCCAGCCGCATGGCCATTTAATTGAATATTTAATTGTATGTATTAGCTGACCACGTGCAAGTGTTTATTTGCATGGGCCACTAGTTAATTGCCTGAGCCGCATATGCTTCCCCCCCATTACAGTGCTCAGCCGCATATAGGCATGGCATTGGCATGCACTAGCAAATAGTGCTGAGCCGCATATGGCCTTAGCCATTAATTCTTGGCCGCATGGCCTCACGTAAACAGTAGCTTGCCGCATGGATGTATTCAAGTTGGCCGCATATGGAATATTTAGCTAGCCCTGGCCGCATGCATTAAGAACTAGTTTGCATGCATTAGTGCATATATATATATATATATATATATATATATATATATATATATATATATATATATATATATATATATATATATATATATATATATATATATATATATATATATATATGGCTTTGCATGCATTTGTACAGGCTTATTTAATTAGGCTTGCATGTGTTAGTGCATGCCTTTATATTTAATTAGGCTTGCATGTGTTAGTGCATGCCTTTATATTTAATTAAGCTTCCATGCGTTAGTGCATGCCTTTATATATTTAATTAAGCTTCCAGGCATTAACTTGCATGTTCAAATGTTTTGGCCGCATAAGAAATTAGCCTGCATGCATTGGGAACATTTCTAGCCGCATATGGCCTTTAGATAATTTTGGCCACATGGCCACTGTATATATGTATATATATATATATATATATATATATATATATATATATATATATATATATATATATATATATATATATATATATATATATAATATTATGGCCGTATATGGCCATTGCTAACTACTAGCCGCATGCAAGCATTTATACGCTGAACCGCATAAGCAAATGTTTGCTGGCCGCATACAAGCATTTATTATTGGTCGTGCACATTTATTAACCTTGGCCGCATGGCCACTATTAATTATTGTTGACCGCATAGCCTTAGGCGTTAGCATTAAATAATTGCATGCATTTGCATGCAACCTGTTTTGAGCCGCATGGCCACTTAAATTAATTGCTGGTATTTATTTGCAAGTGACTTGCTGGCCGCATGGCCATTAATTTTCTTGAGCCGCATGAGTCCTCCACAGTCTTTGTCCCTGCTAATATTTAATTACCACATGTATGTTTGGGCAATAATAATTGTTTTCTGACACGATAGTGACCCGTTGTGGTACACTTTTGGCAATGACATGACTTGATAGTGGCCCGACGTGGCGCACTCCTGACAGTGAACTTGACATGATAATTCTTGATAGTGACCCGCCGTGGCGCACTCTTGACAAGTAAACCTGACATGATATTTTTCGAAGTCTGTTGCGACAGCTAACATAACATGACCAGTATGAATGACCTGGACACCGTGGACGATTGTGCTTGTACAAATGAACCCGTCTTATCTTGCATCATGTCTAGGACAGGGACCCCTGAGTACTACGGTCAGGGGTACCTGCTGTAAATGGCTAAGGCTAATAAATAGAATAATCCAGTAGTCATGAAGAGATTTCCCCAGCTACCGGCAATCCCGTTATCTGGGCGCCCCACTTGGGATCTGTAGCCTGCCGACGAGTAGGGCACATTTTCAGTACACTGTCATGTGTTGCACCCTTATTGTACTAATATTCGACCTGGATAACCTGGATGGTCTGCAGGGCTTGTGGCTGTGAAAGAATTTCATTGCATCTTGCTAGTAACTAGGCTTGTGATAACCCTAGTTAGTTAAAGTATCAAGCCGTACTCTTTGCTTGGCCGTGATTGTTGGATGAGGAATAACCAGTCTAGTCTTGTCTTGATCCTGTACAAGATTGTTACATGTCCTGATTTCTTATATTATCTTGCCGATAAATGGTGGGAGAAACCAAGTTCTGTTCAGATGAAGGATTACAACCCCGGTCCTTGTTTGGTTTACGGGTTGTAACCTGGTTATCTAAATAGTCCCATGGTTATCTTATCGTATATCACATGTCATGCTTTTCCTTATTTACTGTCTTTTATTATGTAATTATACTCTTGTGCTAATTGCTGGTTTTAGTTCCTAAGTGAAGCCTCCTTTGTGGCACTTGCTATTTCTGGGGTCTGACCCAGCTGGTTTCGTATGGCCAGATACCGGAGCAGCTCCAGAGGATCTATCGGTTTTTCAGCCAGATGGTGACCACTAGACGGAATCCTGGCAACGAGTGGGTTTATTTTGGCTCTCCCACTCTATTATAAAATTATTCTTTTGAGGCGTTTAGCCGACGAGCACATGTTAGCTCGTATACATTTTTACTTACTGTCTGCCTACGGGCTGTAACATGATTGGCAAATCCTAGGGTTGACCATGTATTGACTAAAACTCTTGCTAGTCTTCACATTTTGTAACGACTAGCTTCATGATCAACTGAATATGTAATATTTGGGACGCCTTACTATTATATATTTGGTGATCTTACATCTTGTAACTTTACTTACTTGCTTGTGATTGAGATAATAGGCTTGTTCTTGACCATAGAAAGACTGATGGCTTGTAGTTAAACCCTTATATATCTAGACAGCTGTGACCGTATAATGGGGTGGATTCTATTTCATTATACGTAGCTGGCTATGTTCGCTCCCTCTCTCCAGTATTTTGGTTCTGGGGCATAACATGGTTTAAGTGGTGGCCCATACAGGTCTTGTAAATCAAGATATGTAAGGGTTTATCAAATAGATGTCTTAATCAGCACTCGTCCTTGATCTCTGCCCGTATCTTCTAATCCCTGAAATTCTTGACCTGATCACATGCTTGTATCGTTGATCTGTCTTGGTCCTTCCTTATTGTTGCATATGTCGTCTTCTTCAGCGGCATTGTTCCTGTACATGCCGATCAACAAGACAAAGCACCTCCAGTGGACCAGCAACAACTAGAAGATCAGGCCCAGCACTCATAAGCAGCCTCCCGGGTCATGCCTCCCGGAGATCCAAAACCCCCGGTACAGCCAGCCCAGCCCACAGGACAGGATGATGGAGCCTTGGTGGAACTTATGAGGGAGTTGCTTGCATCGCAGGATCGTCGAGGAGATGCCTTGCATCAGGCAGTGGCAGATGCTCTGAACAGAGGAGGTCATCATGGGAATAGTACAGCAAACATTATCAAGCGCCTGAACCCTCCATTCTTCGATGGCAGCGAAGACGCTATCGCTGCTGATGCGTGGCTTCAGGACACAGAGGTGATATTGGAGGCAGCAAAGACTCCAGAAGACGAGAAGGTGGCCGTAGTGCACCTGCAGTTTTTGGATCTTGCCCGCAGCTGGTGGGCGGCGCAGGCCGTGGGATTAGTGGCACCCATTGCTTGGGCAGTATTCCGTGAGAGGTTCCGGATCAAGTACTTTGATGCGGTGGCTCGGTACGATCTACAGACCAAGTTCACCAATTTGAAGCAGATGGACAGGACGGTCGATGGGTATGCGGCCGAGTTTTCCAGGCTTAGTCGGTTTGCTCCCACCTTGGTGGCAACCGAGTTCGACAGAGCCCAGCGATTTCAGCAGGGACTCTACCTAGAGATTTTGCTGGCAGTGGCACAATTTGAGCATCAGACTTTTGATGCAGTATTGAGAGCAGCCAGGAGGTACGAGTATACCGTCGCAATTGGCTGTACTCATTGTGGGAAGCCAGGACACGTTGTTTTGGAGTATCGCAGAGCACAGGGATTGTGTTTGGCTTGTGGAGTACAGGACCATTAGATAGGATCCTGTCCGAATAGGGCCAGTTCATCATCGGCCCAGACTAGTCCCTCGGTAAGGGGACCAGCACCAGTGCAGCAGCAGCAGCAGTACCAGCCTCCGAGGCCATTGTCGTCTCAGACCCAAGCCTTCCAGCAGCAGAGACCCCAACAGTATGCCCTGGTCCAAGCTCAGATTCAGAACCGGCAGAGAGGTTTCTTGCAGGATGTCTTCCTTCCTCCTTCTGCCTTCAAATTTCTTGCTTGCATGATTGATTGTTTGATTGATTGTTTAGTATAGCTTGTCCTTGCATCTCTAGCCCTTGATTAAATTTCGAGGACGGAATTCTTTTAAGGTGGGTAGAGTTGTAATGTCTGTGGTTCGTATTACGTATCTCGGTATACGTGTACGTATTTTGACCCGTATTGCATGTCTCCTTGTTTGGTTCGGCCCGACTTGACTTGGTTCGGCTTGGTTTTGCATGGTTCGGTTTTGCTTGATTTTATGTGAACCAAACCCCTCCCACCTACCACCACCCTCTTCATTAAATATCCCACCAAACATTTCTTTCTCCACATTAACTTTCTTCTTCCCCACCATTACTTCTCCACCAACCTGAGAGTGGAAGGTTTAGGCAAGTGCATCTTGCTTCATGGAGGAAGTTTATTTTTTTATTGTTCCATTTTCTTCCTCATGTGTTTCTAACCCCCTTTAGTACTTAGCATTTTTTATTTTCATGGTTAATTTCTTTTCCTTTTTTTTGAAACAAAGCTTTCATTAAGAAATTAGGAAGTTACAGAATGCATGTCAAGTAAAACATGAGAATTAATACAGAACGGTAGTTCTTCATAAACCAACAATGGATGAGAAGAACTAGAAAGCAAAGCATAGGAGGCTAGAGAATGAGCACATCCATTAGCACTTCTATGAGTGTAATTAAAACTGCAGTTAAGATCAGATAGTAAAAATACCCTTGCATCTTCAACTATATGTCGTGCTCGCCAAAGAGGATTAGAATCAATGGTATTGATCGAATCAATTAGAGGCTTGCAATCTCCTTCGATGATAACAGAATGAAGATGTTCTCTGGTACAAATATTGATTGCAAGTTGGATGCCCATAGCTTCAGCTTCCAAAAGGGAACCTCCTTCGACAGCTTTCGACATTGCAAGTATAAATTTTCCATTTGTATCCCTGAGAATAGCTCATGCTGCCATTTTGCCATCAAGATAAGCCCCATCAAAGTTAATTTTCAAGAAATTGGCCTGTGGAGGAGTCCAGATGTCCTTGCATTGGTTCCTGTTTGCAGTATAACCAGAATGATCTATACCGTTGTTGTAGAAATTGAATTTCTCCATTTGATTGATTGCATCTTCATAGATTTTTCGTTCGTTGATAGCTTGTTGTTGAAAGATTGAGTTGTTCCTAGACTTCCATATGCTCCACATTAGATAGAAAGACAGGGCTGTTTTTTGCTGATCTCCTTCCTTCAATAAAGTTGTGATGAACGAAGAAATCGTGGAATCATCTTGGATCAGAGCATATAATTCCGGTTTATGTCGCCATGATGTACCTGTTATTGGACAGTGCAATAAAAGATGGTTAGTCGTCTCAGGTTGTACCTTGGATAGGGGGCATGTATCATCAATATTGTTGATTCAATGATGAATGTTGGCATTTGTTGGTAGAGAATTTGTTAGAGCTCGCCATCCAAATAATAGAACATTCGGACTGATGTGAGAATGAGACCAAAGTTTCTTCCAGTCATTGAAAGCAGAAACATCTGTGTTCCTCCGATTATCATTGAGTCTTTCATAAATAGTTCGATATGCCAACTTTGTGGTCAAAACCCCATCAACAGTGTGCTTCCAAATCAATTTATCAGTAGTACAATTAGCAGATAACTAGATTTTCAGAATAGCAGTGGCTTCAAGAGGAGAAAATAGAATGAAGATCAGGTTGGCTTTCCATGTATATGAGTCTTTGTTGATCAAATCACAGACATTATGAACCCAGTTATTACTGAATACGAATCCTTGGACTTTATGGTTTGGTAATGTAGGCACCCAAGGATCATTCCAAATGTTGATAAGAGTACCATCTCCTACTGACCAAATAATGTTTCCCATCAAGAATTCTCTGCTACAAAGGATGCTCGACCAAATACATGAGGAATCATACGATGGCACTGCCGTCCAAAAAGAAGTTGTTCGTAGGTATTTACTGGAGATTAAAGAAGCCCAGAAGGAATTTGGTTCAGTCAGGAATCTCCAAGCAAGTTTGAGAAGCAAAGCTAGATTCGAAATATGAGGATCTCTTATACCAAGTCCCCCTTGATATTTGGGTCTAGTAAACATACTCCAACCAGTAAAATGGATCTTCTTTTTGTCAAAACTATTCCACTAAAAATTCTTTTGATGTCGAGTAAGGAGATTAGTGACCTTCTTTGGAATATGGTAGGAGGAGAAAAAATAAGTAGGAAGAGATGACAAAGTAGATTTGATGAGGACTGTTCTTCCCGCATGTGAGAGACATTTTTTATGCCAACCCTGTAATTTTGTAGAGCTCAAGTTGAGTATAGAGGAGAAGGTTTGAGCTCTTTTTTTGGATTAAAGAAGAAAATGACCAAGATACTTATCATTGCTTTGCATAGGTTGAACCCCCAAGAGATGGATGTATAACTCTCGCATGATAGGATTAGTTTTTTTGGACAGGAAAATGGAAGATTTATCAAAATTAATGCGTTGGCCTGACCAACTTTCGAAGGTTTTCAATATGATTTTGACCTGGTAGATGTTGTGTAGGGAAGATTTTCCAAAATAAATAGGTCATCAGCAAATGCTAAATAAGAATATGATGCAGAGGAATTACGCAGAGATACACTCTCGTAAAGAGAGTTTCTAACCACTGATTCAATGAATGTAGATAGGATTTCCATCCTTTGGGATTTCCATACAAAGGATGAATAGATAGGGGGAGAGTGTGCATCTTTGGCGAATACCACAAGCAGGAGTAAACATGTTAGATGGTTCACCATTTATGAGAATAGCAAAAGTAGGCGTAGTAACACATTGCATTATGAGATCATGTGATTTACCACAAATATCGAACCCTTTTAAAGCTTGACTAATAATCCCCCAACCAAGCCTATCATAGGCCTTGGACATATCTACTTTAAATGCAAATGCACTGTTGTTCGGGGAGAATTTTGATATGGAATGAATGATTTCCTGTGCCACGATTACATTATCACCAATATGTCGGCCAGGAACAAATGCATTTTGATATGGGCCAATTAATTTATGTAGATGTGGTCGAAGTCTATTAGTGATGATTTTAGAGATCACTTTGTAAAGAACATTGCAGAGAGCAATGGGACGAAAATCTACTGGATTGGAAGGAATATTCACTTTTGGGATAAGTGCAATATGAGTATGATTTAGAAAAGAAGGCATAATTCCAGTAGTGAAAAACTCCTGAATGAAGAGAGATACCTCATGACCAATATGATTCCAGCATTTTTGGTAGAAATAGGCAGGGTAACCATCTGGTCCAGGAGATTTGTATGGGCTCATGCTCATAATGACTTTCCTGATTTCATCTTCATGTGGTACAGAACAAATTATCTCATTAACAACAGTTGAAATGTGAGGAAGATCTGCAACGATGTGTTCAGGAACAGGGGATGTATCAACTGATTGAAAAATTTTGTTGAAATGAGAGATGAAAACAGCAGAGATTGCTTGATGATCTGTGACTTGTTCTCCATTTTCTGAATAAATGTGATATATGAAATTTCTTTGCTTCCTCATAGTAGCTGATAAATGAAAAAATTGAGAGTTTCTATCACCTTCCTTAAGCCATGAAATGTTGGATCTCTGTTTCCAATATAATTCCTTCTGGTTGTAAAGTTTGTTAAGAGAAATTTGAATCTTCCTTTCTTCAGAATATGTGTCAGCTGTTGGAGTTTGTGACTGGATATGAAAAGGCTATTTTCAAGACTTTTGATATCAGTATCCAGTTTTTCGATAGTAGATTTACCCCATTTGTGTAGTTGTGGGAGAACATTCCTCAATTTAGATTGTAGATCAGAATTTGTTTGCTTCTTCCAAGAGTCAGAGAACACGTCATTGAAGGTGGATTCCAGTACCCAAGCTGCTTCAAAACGATTTAGGATTCTTCTTCTTCTAGATTAAGTGGTCAGTAATAAAAGGATCGGATTATGATCGCTATTGATACAAGGTAGATGAAGGATACCAGCATGAGGATGGATAGTACGCCATTGAGTGTCTGCCAAAGCCCTGTCCAACCTTTCTGCCACATAATATTGATATTTTCTTCGATTATTCCAAGTATAAGCTGGTCCACGATACCCAATATCCATGGCTGCCGTCTGATTGTACCATGTTATGAAAGCTTTATAATGATTGTAGTTGAAAGTATTGCCACCAAAATTTTCCTCTACAGATAATATACTGTTGCAATCTCCTATACATAACCATGGAACAGTGATAGATGCTACGGTGCATTCCAAATCTTGCCAAAAAGAACTACGTTCTTGAATTGCAGGAGGGCCATAGATACAAAGAAGTTGCCATAATTGAGATTGTCCTGGAAGTTGTAGGCAAGAATGGATGCAATTTTTAGATAAAGATATAATGTTAAGTGAGATATTAGCATCCCAACAGAGAAGTAATTCACCAGAGAATCCAATTGATGAGACTGCACTGAAACAATCATAGCCCAGAGACCTTGCTATATTTGAAGCTGTTATTAACGAACATCTAGTCTCAGAAAGAAATAATATTTTTGGCCTAGATGCACTGAGGAATGCCTTTAAAGTTCTAATTGTAGGGTCATTCCTCAAACCCCTACAATTCCAGGAGAGAATCATGGTTGTGGAGGCTGTTCAAGGCCAGCCGCGCCTGTGTTTTCATCAGGAGATAATAACAATCTTTTGAGGGGTCTGTCATGGACATTGTCAGGAGATTTATCGATGATAGAGGATCTTTGTCTTTTTGTGTTGATTTTTTGAGAATTGGTTGACGGAGGAACAGTAATGTTAACTGAGTCAATGTTCAGAGGAGATTGCTTTGGGGTAAGAGCATTTATCAGGGATATAAATGTGGAGGCAGAGGATATAGTGGTAGGTGTAATATTTGATGATGGTAGGATAGTTTTTTGGTGATGAACATTGATAGAATCAGATGTGATAGATATACGTGAGTGAGGAGTGGTATTTTGGATAGATATCTTATCAATCGGGTTTTTTGAAGTGATAGGATCCAAAGGTGGTTGGCTTGGGCTCACTGATTTCAGAGAAAAAGTGATGGACTCACTGATAGGACTAGAAGGTTTAGAATTAGTAGTATTTTGGTCCACTCTATCAAAGATCATGGGAGTAACCGTACATGGTTGGTTATTTGAAAATAACTGAATTGTATTTTGCTCCATGGCACCCTTACCCACGGCTGTAACCGTCGCCGGAGAACGATCAGAGGAGGTGATATCGGCATTAGGAATAGGGAGGGATATATTGTGATCAGTAGATTTGGGCTGGATTGATGATGAAATGTGGACTGATGAAGGTGGATCAATGGACATTTCTATGTTAACTGAAGTGTTGGGGACAGTATTGACATGGGGAGATTGATCAGAGGATAAAGGTTCACTGGGTTTGGAAGATGAGGAAGGTAATTTCGATTTACCTCTGGAATGGGATGATGTCCTGAATCTATCAGCATGATTTACACAAATAGACTGATCAAGACGTTTATCTAGTAGCATCTAAAATTTTTTCTTTTGCTCCAATGACCAGTTATCATTCTTCAGGCCTTCATATTTATGATGAAGTCGACACTTCTTGACACCATGTCCCAAGCAACCACAAAATAAACAAAACTTAGGTAACCTTTCATATTTGATCAAGACCAAGCAGAATCTATTGTTACCCATTGGAACTTTGAGACTCCCGAGCAGTGGTTTTGTAATGTCTATTCTGATCTTTACCCTTGCAAAGAGATTCCATTTACAGGCATCTTGTAGAGAAGGTGGATGGATTGTTCCTATTCTTGCAGCAACAGAGGAAACAAAGTCGATGGTAAGAAGATTTATTGGGAGACCATGAAGTTGAACCCAAAAATCACTGTCAGTGAACTTGTAGTCGCTTGGTACTTTGTTTGGGAAACATTTCTCAAGAATCAGCATGTGATTATTGATCTTCCATGGTCCATTTCCATAGACATAATCCAGATCTTCCAATCTTTCGAATTTTGCAGAATATGATCCTTCATGGTATTCTGATACCTTAACTGAACCTTTGATCTTCCAAATTTTTGGGATTGTAGAGGTAATGATATGAGGAGGATAGTTTTTCTGTGAAAGAATTTTGAAGAAGAGGTAAAGATTCCAATTTGCTTGAGGGTCTGTAGATGAGGAGTTGCAAGAAACATCAGGATCAGAATGGGACGTCATGAACAGGGAGGAGAGTTTTGATAGGAGTTCTTCATATGGTGGATCCGATGGAGGATCCATGACAAAGAAAAATAGTGGGGAGGAGGGATAGATGAACGTTGATGATGACAACTGAGATTAGGAGGGCGGAGGAACTACAACGAACATGCTATTGATGAGCACCATACGGAAACGGTTGATGAACACCATCCTGGAAGAAGATGATGTAGCGGAATACATGGTTAATTTCTTGTAGATCTAGTTTTGTGGTATTTTTGGTTTTCATGAATTTTTGATCTATCAAACTTGTATATTTTTGCTAGTTGATGGTTTCATGTTGTAGAGAATTTCGTTCTACCCTATTTTGACCTATGGAAGTTAGGATTTGGACTCTGGATGATGGAATTATGGAGCTTGGAAGCATGGCTTCATGGTATTTTTCTTCTCGGAAATTGGAGAAGAAGAACAGTACTTGACCGCATGACTATTTCATGCGGCAAGTATTTTTCCCAGCCGTATGGCCATTTAATTGAATATTTAATTACATGCATTAGCTGGCCACGTGCAAGTGTTTATTTGTATGGGCCACCAGTTAATTGCCTGAGCCGCATATGCTTTTCTTCCCAATTACAGTGCTCAGCCGCATATAGGCTTGGCATTGGCATGCACTAGCAAATAGTGTTGAGCCGCATATGGCCTTAGCCATTCTTGGCCGCATGGCCTCACGTAAACAGTAGCTTGCCGCATGGATGTATTCAAGTTGGCCGCATATGGAATATTTAGCTGGCCCTGGCCGCATGCATTAAGAACTAGTTTGCATGTATTAGTGCATGCATATATATATATATATATATATATATATATATATATATATATATATATATATATATATATATATATATATATATATATATATATATATATATGGCTTTGCATGCATTAGTACAGGCTTATTTAATTAGGCCTGCATGTGTTAATGCATGCCTTTATATTTAATTAGGCTTGCATGTGTTAGTGCATGCCTTTATATTTAATTAGGCTTGCATGTGTTAGTGCATGCCTTTATATTTAATTAAGCTTCCATGCGTTAGTGCATGCGTTTATATATTTAATTAAGCTTCCAGGCATTAACTTGCATGTTCAAATGTTTTGGCCGCATAAGAAATTAGCCTGCATGCATTGGGAACATTTTTAGCCGCATATGGCCTTTAGATAATTTTGGCCGCATGGCCACTGTATATATATTTAATATTATGGCCGCATATGGCCATTGCTAACTATTAGCCGCATGCAAGCATTTATACGCTGAGCCGCATAAGCAAATGTAAGCAAATGTTTGATGGCCGCATACAAGCATTTATTATTGGCCGTGCACATTTATTTGCCTTGGCTGTATGGCCACTATTAATTATTGTTGACCGCATGGCCTTAGGCATTAGCAATAAATAATTGCATGCATTTGCATGCAACCTGTTTTGAGCCGCATGGCCACTTAAATTAATTACTGGTATTTATTTGCAAGTGACTTGCTGGCCGCATGGCCATTAATTTTTCTGAGCCGCATGAGTCCCCCACAGCCTTTGCCCCTGCTAATATTTATTTACCACATGTATGCTTGGGCCATAATAATTGTTTTCTGACACGATGGTGACCCGTTGTGGTGCACTTTTGGCAATGACATGACTTGATAGTAGCCCGACGTGGCGCACTCCTGACAATGAACTTGACATGATAATTCTTGATAGTGACCCGCCGTGGTGCGCTCTTGACAAGTAAACCTGACATGATATTTCTCGAAGGCTGTTGCGACGGCTAACATGACATGACAAGTATGAATGACCTGGATACCGTGGACGATTGTGCTTGTACAAATGAACCCGTTTTGTCTTGCATCATGTCTAGGACAGGGACCCCTGAGTATCACGGTCAGGGGTACCTACTGTAAATGGCTAAGGCTAATAAATAGAATAATCCAGTAGTCATGAAGAGATTTCTCCAGCTACCGGCAATCCCGTTATCTGGGCGCCCCACTTGGGATCTGTAGTCTGTCGACGAGTAGGGCACATTTCCAGCACACTGTCATGTGTTGCACCCTTATTGTACTAATATTCGACCTGGATAAACTGGATGGTCTGCAGGGCTTGTGGCTGTAGAAGAATCTCGTTGCATCTTGCTAGTAACTAGGCCTGTGATAACCCTAGTTAGTTAAAGTATCAAGCCGTACTCTTTGCTTGGCCGTGATTGTTGGATGAGAAATAACCAGTCTAGTCTTGTCTTGATCCTGTACAAGATTGTTACATGTTCTGATTTCTTATATTATCTTGCCGATAAATGGTGGGAGAAACCAAGTTCTGTTCAGACGAAGGGTTACAACCCCGGTCCTTGTTTGGTTTACGGGTTGTAACCTGGTTATCTAAATAGTCCCATGGTTATCTCATCGTATATCACCTGTCATGCTTTTCCTTAATTACTGTCTTTTATTATGTAATTATACTCTTGTGCTAATTGCTGGTTTTAGTTTCTAAGTGAAGCCTCCTTTGTAGAACTTGCTCTTTCTGGGGTCTGACCCAGCTGGTTTTGTATGGCCAGATACCGGAGCAGCTCCAGAGGATCTACCGGTTTTTCAGCCAGATGGTGACCACTAGACGGAATCCTGGCAACGAGTGGGTTTATTTTGGCTCTCCCACTCTATTGTAAAATTATTCTTTTGAGACGTTTAGCCGACGAGCACGTGTTAGCTCGTGTACATTTTTACTTACTGTCTGCCTACGGGCTGTAACATGATTGGCAAATCCTAAGGTTGATCATGTATTGACTAAAACTCTTGCTAGTCTTCACATTTTGTAACGACTAGCTTCATGATCAGCTGAATATGTAATGTTTGGGACGTCTTACTATTGTATATTTGGTGATCTTACATCTTGTCACTACAACAAAAAGACCTATTAATGACGCTTAATAAGTGGATTTCATGACGGCTGATAAAAAAGCGTTATGAAAGTTCGAAATACCTTTTTTATGACGGTTTGGGCTAATTCTGGACTTTTTATAACGTTTATAAAACAAAACGTTATTAATATTTTAGAGCGGTGGCAAACTTGTAATATTTTTAAGTTCAATTTTTTTGGCAAAATCTTGAGAACAGCCCACGCGCTTCAACAAAATTTTTTCTCTCCCCTATTCTGGTCTTCTCCTTCTCCTCCTTTCTTCTCCCTCCTCTCCCCCAACTCCAAAATCCTAACCATAGATCCAACCAAATCAAATCAGAGGAAGAATCCATGAATCTTCCTCCTCCTTCTTATCCTTAACGTAACGTTGCCGACGAGCCGCTAAGGAATAGGAAGAACCCAGGAATCTTCCTCCTCCTCCTTCTCCTCCTCCAAATTCCCCAAATTTCTTGGGTTTCCAAATTCTCCCATGCCCCGATCTCTCCACCGCCGATGAGTCCGATCCTCCCGTCGACGTTCCTCTTCCTCCTCATCCTCGCCGGGTTCTTCATCTCCGGCGTCCTCACCCCTCCGGCATCGCCTCCGGCGTTGGCGGCGGCGGAGGACCCTCCGCTTCCTCTTCCGGCTGGGGGTTCCGGAGTCGGAAACGATGTGGGATCTAGGGTTTCTCCTCTTCCTCTTGCTCTCCCCGCTGGAGATTTCGGCACCGGAGACGACGACGAGACGAGGGATACTCCGCCTCCGGTGCCGGTACCGGTTTCTTATTACGGGAAAGGCCATGGATCCAGATCTCTACTTTGCTCCGATGCCGAGTAAGTGATTCTTCTTTCACAAACAGTGATTGTTCTATTTTTTTAAGATTTAGGAGTTCTTAATATATGGGAGAGAAGAATGGGTTTGGTATCTGTGAATTTATTAGAAAAAAAGAGGTGATTTTGAAGTCGGCCTCTAATTTGGTTGGTCCAAACTAGAAAAAATGAAGAGTTCTTGGTCCTTGAGGGGGCTATTCTCGTCGTCCAGGTCTCGCTCGGGTGGGAATGCTTCGTCCAACCCGTCGTCGTCGTCCACCACTTCTGAAAGTAATTCTCACGAGGACGAGAACTGAAGGTGGTAGCTTTCCTTTCCCTTGTGTACATAGCCTTTTCTTATTCGGATGCGGAAGTACAGACCTAGAGTACCCTTTCCTGAATGCTTTATAATGCTTTCACTTTTTATGTGTTTGAAGTATACTGTTGTTAACTCAAATAACTGGAGTTCCCATGTGTAATATTGCTCATCCTACAATAGATGTTTGCTTTGAAGAAGACAATTGTAGGAGTAAAAACTTGGGTTTGAAGAATCACCAATGGTGATGAACCATGTAGAGGTTCCTATAGATTTGGGCAGGGCCGGCCCTGGGGTAAGCCTAACAAGCCATCGTGACTCGCAAAAATTTTGAATATAAATTTGTGTTTAATTAGTTGTGGAAATGCTTCATTTAGTTGTGGAAATGCTTCATTTCGAATATAAGTTTCTTAGGTAAAACATTTCTTGAATTACTACTACCAGTTTCTTAGGTACTCTTTATTTATGTTCCATAGACTTTCTAATTAATTGTTGGATACTTGGCAGGTTGCATTAGGCGATATGGCTGAGAAATGAGCTATAAATTACAATGTTGATCGCTTGCCAACAGGAAAGCTAAGGTTTTTTTTCTATAATCTTTTCTTTGTAATTTAGAATAGCTTTTTGTTTATGATCCTTAGAGATGTGCCATTTCTTGAAGGGCTTTGAGAATTCTAGAAATTTCTTGGGACAACATAATAGTATCAACTTGGTGGTGGTTCCATTTGGTGGTAGTAATTTTTTGGTTTTACTATTAATGTGTAGTTTATGTTTGAATAAGCATATTTGTGGAGATGTTGCATCTATATAGGACTTGCTCATATGTTTCTATATGCCATGTATATACTTTTAGGAAATTTTATTTACCAGTTCAGTTTTCCTGAAATGTAATTAGCATTATTAGCATGCACTTCGGTGTTAACTTGGTGGCTCATCAATGTGCAGAAGTTGCTCATACTTTTTAGTTGTAACCCTTTCAACAAAGTTTCAAGTAGCTACCTCATCTTCTGTCATGCCTCACATTTGATTGCATTCTTTGAGTGGCCTGTTTCTTTCACTCTTTGAGTGGACTGTTTATTACTACAGGTAGGTATTTTAATGCATTCTTAGATTCAATGTATATGAAAGTATTTTATTACATGATCCTCAATTGCTAGTTTCTTGTTGGAAACTTGGTACCAACTCTTAAGACATGAGGTGGTCTTTTGGTAATATTTTTTTTAATCTTTTTCAGGATTTTGCTACGTGATGCCGACAGTTTTGAGGGTCTACTTACTAGTAGTAGTTGTAAATATATGTATTTGGATGTCCTATTTTGAAAAAATGTAATGAAGATGGTGATATATATTATGTGTATATTTGTAAATGGATTAATTGGTACTCTATAACATTTAGATATTTTCTTGTGAATATGGTTCAAAATGAATGTTTTGAAATTGAATTGAGCAACATTGAGCATTGATCTATAATTTTTTGGAAAGTAATATATAAATGTGCAGAATTGAGCGTTATAAATATGCTGAATTGAGTCTATACAGATTATCTATTCATAACGCTTTCAAACTACGCTGAAAATAAGTGTAGCAGAAACTCATCATATTCATGACGTTTTTATTTATGACGCTTTTAAAAAACATTTATAACACCCGTTTTCATCACGCTTGCTTTGAAAAAAAAAGCGTCATGGTTTGTCATTAATGACGATTTTTAGCCGTCATTAAAAGGTATTTCTGTTGTAGTGTATAACTTTACTTGCTTGCTTGTGATTGAGACAATAGGCTTGTTCTTGACCATAGGAAGACTGATGGCTTGTAGTTAAACCCTCATATATCTAGACAGCCATGACCGTATAATGGGGTGGATTCCATTTCATTATACGTAGCTGGCTATGTTCGCCCCCGCTCTCCAGTGTTCTGGTTCTGGGGCGTGACACACACCCATCACCCATACAAGCTGAAGCTTTGGGGATCCGGCTGGCTCTGGATATCTGTACCAATTTAAATCTTACTCAGATTACCATTGAAGGAGACTGCAAATCTCTGATCGACTCCATAAACACCAAAGAAGCTACTCCCCCATGGCGAGCAAGAAACACAGTTGAGGATGCAAGGAACTTTAAAAACACTGCAACAGAGGCCATGTTCTTCTATGCTCATAGAAGTTCAAACAAGGTGGCACATCAACTAGCTTCCAACACCCTACTTCAGGGTTATTCCAACTCTTCTTTCACTTTTGAAGACATTCCCGAATGTATCTCTTCTCATATCAGTATTGATATGAATCATGTACTTACTTAACTTATTAATGAAGTCCTATTCCTAAAAAAAAAAAAAGAAAAAAAAAGACATACATGTATTTGTATTTATGTATCCTGATCGTATAAAAGACATACATGTATATATATTGTATTGTAAAAACATATAGTCACATTTTTTCAACAAATTTGCACAAAAAAGTCCTTGTGTAGGGCGTTTTCATTACAGAAATAATTACGAGTAAAAGTTTACGTTATGTTTAATATAATAGATAGTTAAAAGTCATTAACAGTTTCTTTGCATAGAAAACTCTCTTTAGAATTGAGTTTTCTTTGCAAAACATAAGATACGTCCTTCCGAAGAAGGACGTTTTCATTCTTTTATCATAATTTTACAAAACTTTGTGCTGTGGGAACATTATCAGCCATATAACTTCTATGCTTTGAATGCAATTTTCTCTAAAAATTTAGTACATATCGATTCTGGAAAAATGGTTGTTTCCCTATGCTGTGCACAAGTGTATCGCACAACTTTTCTTTCTTTATTGGTAAATGCTAAGTTTACAAGCAAATGCTAAGAAAATTTAGAATATTTGTGGGAATTTTGGAATATTTGTGCTATGATCGAATTATAACGACGGATATTAGGTTACTCTTCAGGATAATTGATGTCTATTTTATATTAATTTGGTTTGGTCTATATGATTCTTGGATAATTGGTGTGCATTAAATTCGTATGTGCATATTTGGTCTATGTGATTCTTGGATAATTGGTGTGCATTATATATTTGGTCTATGTGATTGTTGGATAATTGGTGTGCATTATATATTGGTTTGGTTTATGCATATTTTTGCGAACAGGAAAAGTGCTGCAATTTTTTTTCAAAAATATCTCATTTAGCGACGGACTAGTGACCGGTTAGCGACGGATATTTCCAGTTTTCGACTACTGTTCGACGGCATATCCGTCGCTAACTGGAGATTTGAAAATATTTCCAGGTAGCGACGGATGGTCGACGGAATATCCATCGGCAACGTTCTGGTGGTATATAGTTCGACGGAATGGCGACGACTCATCCGTCGCCATGGTTCTGGAAATGCCAAGCATTTCCAGAACATGGTCGACGGATAATCCGTCAGTATTCCGTCGCTACGCCGTCCTCTGTTAGCGACAGCGATCGACGGAATAGCGACGGAACGATACACTCTGATACGCTATTACGACGGTTTACTGACGGACCATTACGTCGCTATTGTCTACACAGTTCAGTATTTAATACTTGAAATGGACGAAAGCCCGTCGGAAAGTCGTCGCTAATGCTTCGTATTGTGAAGTCGACAAGCCGTTGCTATTCCGTCCCTTGACGACTGCTTAGCGACGGACCGTTATTAGCGACGAGCTGATTGCCGACGGATTATTTTGGCCAAGATCCGTCAGTGATCGGTCGCTAATACAAATTGCCGACGGACGGACGACGGATCTGGCCGTCGCTAAATCGACATATTTTGGTAGTGGTTTTTTCAACAAATTTGCACAAAAAAGTCCTTCTGTAGGGCATTTTCATTACAGAAATAATTACGAGAAAAAGTTTACGTTATGTTTAATATAATAAATAGTTAAAAGTCATTAACAGTTTCTTTGCATAGAAAACTCTCTTCAGAAGTGAGTTTTCTTTGCAAAACATAAGATACGTCCTTCCGAAGAAGGACGTTTTCATTCTTTTATCATAATTTTACAAAACTTTGCGCTGCGGGAACATTGTCGGCTAACTTCTATGCTTTGAATGCAATTTTCTCTAAAAATTTAGGCTTTTTATAAAGGCACTTCACTTTTTGATCAGGGCTAGCCCATTTTTAATTTTGTATTATTTACAAGTCATTGAAGAAATTGATCAGGGCTATCCCACTCTTTCGTATAAGTCACTAGTGCAAATAAGGACTGTCCAAATTTCTGGCAGCCCTACATACAGTAAGGACTGCCAGAAAAATGGGCAGTCCTTTGTTTCACATGTTGTGACTTAGGACTGCTCAGTTTTCTGGCAGTCCATTCAGTTTGTAGGACTGCCAGAAAATTGGACAGTCCTTATTTGCACTAGTGACTTATACCAAAGAGTGGGATAGCCCCGATCAATTTTTCGATGGCAAACTTGTAAATAATACAAAATTTTAAAATGGACTAGCCTTGATCAAAAAGTACAGTGCCTTTATAAAAAGCCAAAATTTAGTACATATCGAGTCTAGAAGAAATGGTTGTTTCCCTGTAGCTGTATACAAGTGTATCGCACAACTTTTCTTTCTTTATTGGAAAATGCTAAGTTTACAAAGCAAATGCTTAGAACCTTATTAGAACCTCTCTCTCCCCCCCCCCCCACTTACATGTGGGTCCCACCGGATCCTCCCATTTTTTTTCTCTCATCTCCTGCTTTGGGCTTACTCGACCCCACAACTTTTCTCCCTCCTCCGATGATTGTGAGGGAATTGTAAGCATTTAGTTGTAGGGATAGCAAACCTCTTCTTTATTTACCAGAAGTCCCTACAGGAGCAGACCCCGTCCCTGAAGTGATGGAACCTCTTGTTGTCCCTCACGATGATCTCCCTCCCGACGACCACCGACATGACCTTCACCGCGCTGTGGCAGTCCCCGCATATCCTGAGGTTCTTCATGACCCTCAGGGTGGTCCCCGGCGGGGTGCTCATCAGCCCGTAGGCGATCGCGAGCCTCTCGCTGTGGTACATGAGCGCCTCCTCCTTCGCCTCCTCCCCGACGTCGTGCAGCACGAACCTCGTGTCGGGCACGTACCCCGCCCGCCTCATCGCCCCGTGCAGCTCCCTCACCGTCTCGTACGCCTCCCTCCTCCTGTCGAGGAGGCGGCGCGCGTCCTCCTTCGCGCCGAGCTTGCAGTACACTCCCGCGAGGAGTCTGCGCGTGGACGGGGAGCTGGTTTGGATGTGGCGGTGGGCCCTCCGGAGGAGGGGGAGGGACCGGGACTCGGCGCAGGCCCGGAGGAGGGCGGTGAGGGTGTCCGGGTGCGGCGGGGCGGCTACTTGTTGCTCCATGAGCTGGAGGGCTGCTTGTGGGTTGCCTTCGTCGCAGAGGGCCTTGAGGGCTGACTCATGTGGGTTGGCGACTGCGCAGGACTTGGGTGGTTGGAGTCTGGAATATTTGTTGGTTGGTGTCTTCTTCTTCTTCAAGGAACAGACATTGTTGTGGAGGTTGCTTAGTTTGGTGTGTGGGAGGAAGTTGAGTGCAGCAGCTCCTTGAATCATTCTAACACAGGATGGAGAGGGAGAGAGAGAGTAGCAAGTGGTGGATAGATAGAACTGGATGATGAACTTGTGGCCAGAGGACTTCTGCAGTGATTTTTTTCGTGTATTGGCTTCGATTGAAGGTTGGCCAAACGTTGCTGACATAAGTTGCTTTTTTTTTTTTTTTTAATGTTGTCGTAAGAGCATCTTGTCATGCACAAAAGTTTGCGTCCCATCGAGATGAATTTGTGTAAGGGTGAGCATTATTCGATTTTGGACCGAAAATCGAACCGAACCGAACCGAATAAGAGGTTCGGTTCGGTTTTAAAAAAAATCGGTTCGGTTTCGGTTTTGAAAATACTAAATTTTCTTATTCGGTTTCGGTTTCGGTTTTGGGTTTCGGTTTCGGTCCAAAACCGAATAAGAAAATTTAATTAATTAATTTATATATATATATATATATATATATATATATATATATATATATATATGTGTGTGTGTGTGTGTGTGTGTGTGTGTGTGTGTGTGTGTACTATATATATAAGTATTAATATATATAGATACATACTAAATATATATAGGTATATACTAAATATGTCTATGTATATTTAGTTACTATATATATTAACAAAAAAAGCTCAAAAAAATATGAATAAACCGAATAAACTGAAAACCAAACCGATTTAATTCGGTTCGGTTTGATTCGGTTTTGGACCAATTCGGTTCGGTTTCGGTTTTGCTTATTCGGTTTCGGTCCAATTCGGTTTTGGGTTATTCGGTTCGGTTTAAACCGAATAAACCGAATGCTCACCCCTAGATTTGTGTAACTCTACACGGATCGAGGTTATGCTGGAAGTTTTTGAAACTTTGTAGAAGATGGGTGAATCTTCTGGAAGACTCAGAAATATTCTAGGAGATGGTGGAATCCTATGGAAGACTCGTGATCTAATCATGAAGACTCATGAACTTTCTAGATGTTCTAAAAGTCTCCTTATAAATTTCTAGGTGCTAGAGTTTCCTATAATAATCTCTAGAATATTTTTTTTCCAGGAGTTTCTTGTAAGCCTATGGACACTATAAATAAATGGGAGGCTCATTTGCTCATCATCACCCAAAATTGCAATATCTTTCTAGCATAGCGAAGTTTTCATACTTCCAATCTCTCATTTTTGCTCCACTTTGTTAATATCGCCTTAACGATCTAGCTAAGCGGGTTCGGAAGGCTGGCATGAGTCTTCGAGTATGAAGCTTGTGCGTCACGGGTCGAAGTGTAACTTAAAATACTAAGTCCGTGACAATCTCCAACCCTAATGTTTGTTGTAATGTGATGTGATTCCTATGTGACATTAGACACATGATAATGTCTTTCCCATGTGGCAATATTATATTCACAGAAAACGATTAAGTAGAAAAGTCTTCTCATTGCAAAAGTATTGAGAAGAATAAAATATGTTCATAGTTGAGATGCGGAGATAAAGTCAAAGTTATTGTCAAGTACACTGTCTAGAATTAGAAAACCAATTTCATAATGTATTTGCCATGTCATGCCATGTCAACTTCATAACTTATTGGAGAAGATTTTTTTTCAATGAAAACTTGCTATTCCTGTGTGGCAACAAATTTTTTTTTTTAAAACTCACAATTTTATTGGAGATACTAAGCTGCTGACTAGACTTGTTCACTGACTGCATGCATGTTGAGAAGTGGTTACCGAAAGCAATAAGGTGGTGTTTGATTAAAAAAAAACTAGTTTGTGTTTGTATTACTAAAATTATTGAACATGACTAAACTGAGCATGTATTATTATGTATTATTGAACATGACAAACTAATTATGTGTAAATTTTTTTTTTCCAATACTATTATAAAATTAGACAGAAATTTAAGTTAAATTAAATTAATATAAATAAATATTTTTATTAAGATTTGTTATAGACATGTTTTTGAAATTTTGGATATATGTGGTAGATATAATTTAAATATTGAATATATTTTAATTAGAATTTTTTTTGTTAGATATGTTTATAGTCTTTGGATACATGTTCAGTAAGTTATAAAGATTTTAGAATTTTTTTCTTAAGGATGTACATGCTCGATAGTTAGAAAGATTTTAGGAATTTTGTTCTCTTAATTACCGTGGCACGGTTTATTTTTGAACCGTTTTCAAGCCTCCTAAAAGCTAAAGTATTTTGTGTAAAATATATAAGCCGCGGAAGCAAATTTTGATAGCAATCTCCTTGATTTCAAAAGAAGAAATTTTTTTTTTTATCAAACTCATTTATGGTTTGCCATCCAAACAAAAATAAGTACGAAGCAGCTTTCATAAACAAAAGACTATCAGATCTTATCCTCAATTAATCATAGCGACGAATATTTGCCCTCGCAATTTCTGTTAAAAAAAAAGTACTACGAAATATAACTTTAACTACAGCCATAGTACACAGAACTCAGAGAACTGAAAATTCCTTGCAAGTTTACCAAACTAATTTGAATGACTTGATTGCCTTCTTGTGGTAGCTCATAGTCCAAAACTTTCACTTCTCTGCATCTGTCCTTTGTGATTCTTCCTCCGAAATGTCCAATTCAGAAATTGATCTGTGCTCAAGAGAAATCTGGAAATGTTCAGAGAATTTCTTGAGTAAGGACTCACAAGTCGTTTCCATCAAGACTCTATTTGCATCTGCACTGCAACTGGATGGTCCTCCCAAGAGTCCACTAAGACTTACTACCTCGCCATCTTGAATGCCGCAGGGAACAATGTGACGAAAGGGCGTCAGATCTGTGCTCACATTTAATGCTAACCCATGGTAAGCGATCCATCGAGAGACCCGAATGCCAATTGCGCCTATCTTTTGGCTTCCTACAAAAGAATTTCCAAAACAAAATCCACTAGTAGCAAGCTCGATAACTCGTGAAAGAAACAAAATTATGGTTACATGTACAAAATTATGGTTATTATGAACATATAGCCTAAAAAAGCACGCAATAAACCCACCTACCCATACTCCAGTGAGACCCTCCAGTCTTGATGCTTTTATAGAGAACGTCGACTGGAGAACTTGAATGACAACTTCTTCCAGTGATCTTAAGTACCAATGAAGATCCATTTTGTGGTAGCGAAGATTAATGATAGGGTACATAATAAGCTATAAGAAACAGAAAACAGTTTATAAGCAGAAAAAAAAAAAACAGCTAATCGGCTAACACTCTATTTACTTCCCTATTTTATTTCGTATACATATCAATAATAGGAACTCTTTCCTTTTCTGCCCTCTTAATGGTTATAAGGAATGTAATGCACTTAAAAAAGTAAAATAAGATAAAAAGGAAAGCAAAATAAACCACTCAAAGCCATGAAACTTGGGATATCTAGTTACATGTGACTGCAGCAAATTAAAGCAGTGGCAGTTAAACAAGCTATTGCTTGAGATCTTGCCTTTGCTGAACATCAATATACAGTAAAAATATAGGTAAATGCAGTAAAGATTGCAAATTAAGGTTTGCCATGTAAGTAGACATTACAATATGGTTGGCTTTGGTACGCTGAATCACATTCCCGGGAGTGTCCTATCCAGGCATCAATTAAAGTTTTTGCGCTTTGTATAAATTTGGACGTTCCAGGAAATCTAGCCTTCTTGTGTTTAGTATATTTTGCAGAGTCATGGTAATGTGATACACCCAAGCAAAAATTTCCGAATTGAACTTGCAAATAGATGCTCCGACGAGGTTAAAGCTTAATGGATAGCAGAAACCAATAGCATGGTGATATTGGATATCAGATGCTAATAAGCACTTGAGGAATGAGCACTTTGGCAAACTGCAGAAAATATGCAAACTGAAAACAAGATCAATGCAAAAGTGGTTTTAAAGAAAATCCCACATATGCATTATGAGAAAGAAGAAGTGTGTACAGGGTGTAGCAGACTTGCACAAATGAACAAAAACTTGTTGGTTTAACTTTTGCGCTATATAAGACAAACAAGTTTCGCATCTCACAGGACGCACCCTGTATTGAACAGAGATGAATACGACATCATACAGACAGGGGGCACAGACATGGACTGATTTTGCATGTCCTAGTACTCAGGAGTGTCCTCATGTTCGAGCGTATCCAACACAGACATGATGCGATACAGCACCAATTTGGAGTATTAGTGCTTCGTAGCTCACTTGAGAACTGAAATACAATTGGTAATTTTATTTTATTTTCAGAAAAGAGGCAATTTTATTGATAGGTGAGCCGAATCGGCGGCGCCAGGAGATAGCCCGACGACCAACAAAATTATACCCGTCCGGGCAAAGCCAAGACGTAAACAAAAGAAAAACTATCCTCCCCGGAGAGAGCCGGAGGTAACAAAATGTAGAGAATAATTGTTATATTTTTATTGATTGGCTACTCCACTACTTATAGGGAGTCTAGCTCCTCTTCATACTACATTTTTCCAATGTGGGACTAAATTCCTTATTAGTTCTCAACACTCCCCCTCAAGATGGGCGATAGATATTAATCATTCCCATCTTGTTACATAGCTTCGACAGACTTAATGAACTAAGACCCTTAGTCAAACAGTCTGCCACTTGTTCTTCTGAGCGAACATGATCAATCTTCAGTATCCCTTGTTCCAGCTTCTCTTTGATGAAGAATCGATCGATCTCGATGTGGTTCGTTCTGTTGTGCTGAACTGGATTGTTAGCTATACTTATTGCAGCTTGACTATCGCTCAGAAGACGTAACGGTGCTCCCTTATCCAGCTTCAACTCTGTCAGCAACGCTTTCACCCACAGCAATTCCGACACTCCTAAGGCCATTGCTCTGTATTCTGCTTCAGCTGTAGATCGTGCTACCACTGACTGTTTCTTGCTTCTCCATGAGATCAAGTTTCCTCCTACAAAGACACAATATCCCGTGGTAGACCTTCTATCGTCTATGCAGCTCGTCCAGTCTGCATCGCAGTATCCCTCAACTTCTATACATCCATTCTTCTTGAACCATAGCCCTTTCCCCGGCGTCCCTTTCAGATATCTCAAGATCTGAAACACTGCATCCATATGACCCGTTCTTGGATCATGCATGTAGCGACTTACTATACTCACCGCAAATGAGATATCAGGGCGAGTGTGACCCAGATAAATCAATCTCCCTACAATTCGTTGATATCTTTCACGATCAACTGGCTCTCCTGCTTCTGCTCCCAACTTGCACTTCTGGTCAATTGGAGTGACTGCTGCTTTGCATCCCAGCATCCCTGTCTCCTTCAGCAGATCTAGTGTGTATTTTTTCTGTGAGAGAACAATTTCTTGTTCGCCTTCACACACCTCGATACCTAGAAAGTATCTCATCGCTCCTAAATCCTTCACTTTAAACTCCTTCGCGAGTTTTGACTTCAGCTTAGCGATCTCGACTTCATCATTACCTGTGATTACTATATCATCCACGTATACAGCAAGTATAGTGATGTGGCCTCTTGCATGCTGAAGAAAGACCGTATGATCTGCATTTGCTTGATGGTATCCCATGCCTGTAACAACCTTTCTGAATTTGTCAAACCAGGCTCGAGGAGATTGCTTGAGCCCATATAGCGACTTCTTTAGTTTGCACACTTTTTCATGCGACGTCCCTCCGTCTGATTCTGTAGCGTAGCACCCTGGCGGGAGTTCCATATACACTTCTTCTTGTAGGTCCCCATGGAGAAAGGCATTCTTCACATCTAATTGGTATAGCTTCCACCCATAGTTTGCTGCAATAGAGACCAGAGTTCTTACGGTGCTCATTTTCGCTACTGAAGCAAACGTCTCATCATAGTCGATGCCATATGATTGTGTGTATCCTTTTGCAACCAACCTCGCCTTGTATCGTTCCACCTTTCCTTCTGACGTCTCCTTTACTGTGTACACCCATTTGCATCCCACAGTTTTCTTCCTTTTGGGTAATGGAACCAGCTCCCACGTCTTATTTTTCTCCAGTGTCCCAAGTTCTTCCATCATTGTAGCTTTCCACCTTGGATCTTTCTTTGCTTCCTGCCAACTTTTGGGCAACGAAGTAGAGTCTAATGATGCAATGAAGGGCTCGATAATTCGAAGAAATGTTAGAATAAGACAGGTAGTTGGCAATATCATGTTCATAATCATCAAAACGACTAGGAGCCTTACCCGCATTGATGCGAGAAGATCTCCTTAAGGGAGCAATAGGTGGTGGAGAGATCATACCATCAGAGTCAGAGAGATCCGCATCAGAATCAGATTGATTCTGTTGGGGGCAACATCTTCAAGAGTTGGAGCAGGAGTATACGAGGGACTTGGTACATTAGGCACAGGGCACGGTACAGGCACAGTACTGGACTTCTGCTGTCTCCTTCTGTAGTCTTGGAGCTCCTTTTCCATTGTCTGCTGCTCTCCATGTTTAACATATGTATTTTTTTCATCTTCTGTATCGGAGTTACTGCTTTCTCCCCCTTTCGTCCAGTTTTTCACGACCGGGCATGGGACCGATCCGACTACCACAGATGGACTTATTTTCTCCCCCTCACACCTAACACCCTCTGTGTTAGGTGTGTCACCAAACGCCGAACCGTCATCCGAAGCATAATATGGTTCCAGTTCTCTGAATGTAACGTCCATGCTTACAAACATCTTCCGCTCAACTGGGCTCCAACATACGTATCCCTTCTGAGTTGTCGTGTACCCGACAAAGGCACATTTAACCGCTCTAGGATCCAGTTTGCCAACGTCTGGCCTATTATCTTGGACAAAACATACACACCCAAATACTTTCGGTGGAACAGTGTACGTGGTTGCACCAGTAAGCATCTCCAACGGTGTCTTCCAGTCCAATACCTGAGATGGCATTCTGTTGATGAGATAAGAGGCGTTAACACCGCCTGCCCCCATAAGTGTTTCGGGACATTCATAACCAGCATCATCGTCCGTGCGACCTCCAGCAGGTGTCTGTTCTTCCGTTCTGCCACACCATTTTGTGCCGGTGTGTAGGCACATGAAGTTTGGTGTAGTATTCCATGAGTGGATAAATACTCAGTAACCTACTTATTTGTATACTCCGTCCCATTGTCAGACCGTAAGCACTTAATTTTAGTGCCATATTGTGTTTCTACCCGGCGATGAAAGTCGCGAAACGCCTCAAAGACGTCACTTTTATTCTTCATAAGGTAGACCCATGTCACGCGAGTATGACAATCAATAAAGTGACGAACCATCGAAAACCGTTAATACCGGTTGTAGGACAAGGGCCCCATACGTCCGAATGTATCATATCAAATGCAGCTGAACTTCGATGTCCTGAACTCACATACGTGCTTCTGGTATGTTTACCCAACTCACATGCATTACAAAATAACTTCTCTTTATTAGCCCTTTGGTATAAGGACGGATACATTCGACTAATAATTTTAAAAGAAGAATGACCGACACGCTGGTGGTGGAGTAGCAATTCATCTTCTACACTGCGTCGTGAATCTGCAGGTGGTGTGTCTGCTAACAGAGATGCCAATGCGTTGTCCAGTCCAGTCATGTCCAAGTACCACAGCCCCTTATGTTATGTGCCAGTCCCTAGTCGTCGTCCTGTCCCCTTCTCCTGAAAAGTCACCGTAGGTATGTCAAAGAAAATTGTACAGTTAAGATCAAGAATAATGACACTAATAGAAAGAAGATTGACAGGAAAAGACGGAGCATGTAACACATTGGTGAGAGTGAGAGAAGTGGTGCACGCGACAGTGCCTTTACCCATGACAGGGCTGGAGTTACCATCAGCAGTCTGAATGCTCTCCGGCGTCGGTAGATGAGTATAGTCCTGGAACTCACCGCGGGACCCCGTAACATGGTGAGATGCCCAAGAGTCCATAATCCAACCTGGTTGGTGGACAGCTGTCGCAAGAGCACGCGCAGGAATACCTGTGCTGGTCTGGACAAAGCAAGTGATGTAATCTCCCGAGGAAAATGACGCCCCATGACTGCCGTCCGAACCCAGCTTCGTGCTGCGTAACCTCGCGAGGAACTCCTTCTCAAGAGGGGTTAACTCAGCCAGGTGATGTTCGCCCCCTTCTTCCGCCAGATTTGCTTTGTGGCCGTCAGAATAATTTTTCCTTCTTCCAACATAACCGTCTCTACCATCTCGACGTCCTCCGCGGCCCCGTCCACGATCACTCGACAGGGGTTTTGGACAAAATATGATGAAATGTCCTGAGTCACCACAGTTATGGCAAACACCGGCCACAGAGGGAGGCTGATTGAAGGCGGCAAGGGCAGACTTGTCAACAGCGGCTTGCTCTCCCTGGAAAGAGCCCTTATTGGGCATCAATTTCAATCGAGCCTCTTCTTGTGCCATTGCAGCTATGACTTCTTCCAAGGTTGGAAGCATGGGCTGTGCTAGGAGTACATTCTTTCTATGCTCAAATGCAGGGTTAAAACCCTTCAAGAACTTCATCATCCGTTGTCGCGAAATATAATCCAAGAACTTTTGGAAATGTTTCGCAAATGCTGGTTCGACTTGTGCATCTTCCATCCCAAGAGGATCATAGTGATCCAGATCAGACCAGTATTTCTTCAACAGTGCGGCGTACTCAGAGATGGTACAGTCCTCCTGGGCCACCCTATCAAGTTCATCCTGCAGTTGGAATACCCGCATAGGCTTGCCGAAGCCTGAGTACATATCCTTCAAAGTCCGCCATATATTAGCAGCAGCCTCCATTGCCTCTACATTGCCCGACACCTGGTCGGTCAAGGAGGCTGTCAACCATCCAGCCACAACATTGTTGACAATTTTCCAAATAGCAAACTCCTTTGAGGAGGAATCATCTGGCGCCTTGGTTTGGCCATTGACGTAGCCAACCAAGCCTCGTCCCTTGAGCGTCCGCAGTGCCTGCCGTGACAATTTCAAGTAGTTGGACGTGTCTTCCAACTTCGTCTCCAGCTTGTCCAGCTTCCCCATTTTGTAGGGTGACGGATCCACATCAGTATGGATCACACGTGGGGTTGCCTCGGTTAATCTTTTTGATAAAATATCATCAACCAAGGCCTTCATCTCTTCTGCTGTCAGTTTACCACTGATCGAATCCATGGCGTCTTCAATTGTGATTCGTCGTCGTCGTCGTCTTCGTCGGCTTGTCGTCGTCGTCGTCGTCTTCGTCGGCTTCGTCGTCTTCGTCTTTATGTAAAGTCTCCAACAGAGACCTTACGAATGTGCTGCTAACGTGGCCAACACTGACGCACGCATGTAGATCCTAATTTGCAGATCGAAAACGGAATACAAATAAAGCATTTGTAGTTCCGGAGGACGTAATCTAGGAACAGAAGGTGCAAATAAAGTATTTGACAGCCATCCGTCTTCGAATAATTGTCCACATAATCGCGCTCGCAAATTAGGAATTGTGGGGAGGGTCGGCCGCAGATGTGGTCGGAAGAGAGGGGGGCGTCGGGGTCAACAGGGGGTGGGCGTCGGGGGCAGGGGGCGTCGGCTTGGGGGGGGCAGAAGGGGGGGCAGCAAGGGGGGTATCGTCGACGGCAGGGGGCATCGGCGGCGGGGCCAGGGGGTGGGCGTCGGGGCAGGGGGGCGTCGGGGCGGGGGGATTGGCTTTGGGCGGGTTGGGAAAAAAATTGTGGTTATGGCTCTGATACCATGTAGAGAATAATTGTTATATTTTTATTGATTGGCTACTCCACTACTTATAGGGAGTCTAGCTTCTCTTCATACTACATTTTTCCAATGTGGGACTAAATCTCTTATTAGTTCTCAACACAAAATGATAACTAAACTAAAAGGGAGAGGGCCCTATTAAGGACCAGGAAGGTCCTTACGAAGGGCATTTCCGGCCGTCATCGGAAGGTCCGAGGTGTGGAAGAAGATCTGATCTCGTCTGGATTTATGTGCCAGTACCGCCAGAGCTTTTGCCACACCATTCGCAGCAGTCGACGCATGTACAATTCTTGTATTGGGGTTAAGAAGTTGTTGGATTTTGCGGGTCTTGTATGTCAGGGTCCATGGTAGAGCAACATTCTTGACGATGATATTCGCAGTGCGTTCGGAAGGGGTTTCGATTTCCGAGGGAAGGATGTTCTGAATGTTACACCATCTCAGCGCCTATGTTGTTATGGGCGACACCTAGACGCGCCTAGGCGGCCTAGGCGCGCCCGATTTGAACAGGTCGCCTCGACCTGCATATTTTACTGCAGTGTAAGGCGAGGGCCGCCTAGGCGCGCCTAGACGGGCGCCCAGGTTCGCCCAGGGGAGACAACTGCGGGCGCCTAGGCAGTGGATCTCAGGATGGGCTATGGGTTTTTTACTAATATTTTTTTTTTGACTTTAGGGTTATTATTGTTGCTAAAACAGGTGCTATTGTAAAAATTGCTGTTGTTTGCTGCCTTCTGCTACTGCTATTGTTGCCTTTTGCTACTGCTACTGTTGTCTTCTCCCTCTTATTGCAATCTGCTACTGCTGCTGCAGCCTTCTGCTACTACTGTTGTGGTCTTATGCTACTGTTGTTGCTGACTTTTGTTACTGCTGTTGTCTACAATGTTTACACAGGTTTAGAGACCCAGAAATCTGGACGGGCGCCTAGGCGAGGAGGGCATGGTCTCGCCTCGCCTCGCCTAGCGCCCAATACAACACAGCTCAGCGCTAGGAGAAGAGCGTCAAGATTCGGCAGGGGACTCGAGGTATCCGCAGTGAACAGGAAGAAGGCCACGATCAAGTTGCCAAGGTTGTTTCTGACGATCCCACCGCACGCAAGTCCGGGTCTTTTCATGTCTTCGTCGCAGTGTTAAGTTTCTACCCTACCCCCGGTGCCACCCACCGAATAGTCGTCTCCGCACGAGCTTCACCACCGTAACTGTCTCTTTCCAAACAGTCCGTCCCCAGGTTATGTGCATACACGGTGTGCTGGAGATGAGCCGTCACCCGGTGAACGATCTCCATGTGGTTCCTGCCTCCACCGCTAAAGAGGATGGAATTCCTTTGCTTCCAAATTTTCCATAAGCGTGAGGCAAAAACAATGTTCCTGCTGATGTCCACCGAGGAGGAGGAAGGGGGAGAAGAGTTTAGAAGCCATACCTGAGCAAGTTGATCAACGGTGGTGTAGGAAGTGGAAAGGTGGAACATTGCAGAGAAGTGGAGCCAAATCTTATTAGCCGTCTCCCCTACGACGAAGAGATGATCGATTGTTTCTGTGTTCGGGTCAGTGCAACATACGCATCTAGACGCCAGGTTGATTCCCATGGTTAGAAGTCTAGCCTCCACCGGGATAGCATTCCGACGCAGACGCCAGAGGAAAGCTCCCATACGAGGTTGAATATATTTGTTCCAACAGAATCCGCTCCAGTTATCTGTTGGGTATCTCCTCCTGTGGTGGTCCAAGTATAATTTAGTAGAGAAATTCCCCTGTTGGCTAAGGGTCCAGCAGATCTGATCCTTCTCGCTGTTACGGGTAATGGTGTCCAGCATGTTTGTAGCTTCAGCAGGAAGGAAGTTACGGATGTTGACCTCCTCCTCCAGTGAGACGCGGACCAACGGAGAGGCCATCACTTGTCGAATGGTAGGGGTATACATGAATTCATGAGGTTTAGTCAAGGGCAGCCCTGGCCCAGGGCAGGCCGGGCGACGGCCCAGGGCCCCCTGACGAAAGGGGACACCAACATGGAGCTATCTACAATAGAACTAGTATATCTCATGTGCATTTTTTTAATAAAAAGCATTGTGGTGTAGTGGTTATAATGCTTGACTTGTATTTATGAGGTCCTTGGTTCAAATCTTGACTACAACAAAATTTTATTTTATTAAATTTTATTTTACATTATATATGGGGGCCCATTTTGGATGTTTCGCCTCGGGCCCCCATTAGCTCAGGGTCGGCCCTGGGTTTAGTAGGGGGGTGCCACACCAATTAGGTCCCCAAATGGGAATATTTCCCCTACCCAAGACCCACTGGCAGTTTCTGGAGACAGTGTGAAAAATCTTCATCATCGATTGCCATAACGGTGAGGGAGAGTACGGGGGGGAGTAGTTGGGTGTTGATGGATCTCCGTACTTCCGCAACATGTATTGGGCCCACACAATTTCGCCTTTGATTAAAGACCAACACCTTTTCGCATGAAGGACTGTCATCACCTGATTGAGGGATCTTAAACCCAAGCCCCCTTCGGCCATCGGTCGACACACATTATTCCAAGCAATCCATCTGGTGCGATGTTTGTCTTTAGAGTTCCAGAGGAAAGCCGCCATGATTTTCTCTAGTTGACGAAGGAGTTTCTTAGGGGCTTTTATCACCGATAGGGAGTGAATGGGGATGGCAGTAAGGACACTCTTGAGAAGAGTAATTTTACTGCCAAAAGAGAGAAGTCTACCTCTATATCCAGAGATTCTCTTCTCGAACTTCTCAGTCAGCTCGAAGAAGTATTCTGATTTGGCCCGACCTTTGAACACAGGCACCCCCAAATATTGAATAGGCAAATGTGTTATATTTAATTCGGTCCTTGCGGCGATATCCGCAGCACTTGTAGATATATGTTCCTTTTGGGAGACAATCAGGGCAGACTTTTCCATATTGATGACCTGTCCCGAAGTCTCTGAATATTCCTGTAACATCATCAGAAGGTTGTCCACGCTATCAGTGCCCCCGTTGAGAAATATAAGGCTGTTATCCGCGTAGAAAAGGTGTGATATGGGGAGGCTATCTTTACGGCCTGAGAACTGCTTTATTTGGCTGTGGAGGCTGAGCTTGGAGATTTTTCTGTTGAGGGCATCGTGTGCTATAATAAACAAGGCCGGTGAAATAGGGTTCCCCTGTCTCAGACCTCTAGATGAACGAAAGAAGCCCCCCGTCTTGCGGTTGATGGAGATCGAGTACCAGCAATTAGAAATGTTCTTGAATATGAGGTCAATCCACTTCTGGTTGAATCCAAACTGGCGCAAGACACGGATAAGGAACCTCCAGTACCCAGTCGTAAGCTTTAGACATATCCAGCTTAATTGTCACATTGCCTCCAGTAATCTTGTTGTCGATGGTCCCAAAGATTTTGTAGGCTAAGCTGATATTTTCATGAATACTACGACCTCTGACAAAACCTGTTTGCTCCCGAGAGATGATGGAGGGAAGGGCGCCAGCCAATCTGTCCGCCAAAATTTTGGAGATGATTTTATGGGAGAAGTTGCTCAGACTAATAGGTCTAAAGTCCTGGATGTCCGTAGGTTTGGAGATCTTCAGAATGAGGACAAGGTTGGCCGCGGTGATCCCTTTTGGCAGCTGGATTCCTAAGAAGAAATCCCTAATGGCCGCAATCATGTCATGCTTAATAATATTCCAGCACTTCGTATAAAATACTCCGGTGAAGCCGTCCGGGCCGGTAGCTCCCTGGGGGTTGAGTGATTTGACCGCCGATTCAACTTCAGCTTCCAGGGGGATCGCACACAAGTCCAGATTCTGCTCCTCCGAGATTAGGTTCGGGATGCAATCAATAAAGTTTTTCGGGTCCGTGGCCAGGACAGTCGAAAAACTCAGAGAAGTGAAGAATGGCCCGGTCCATAATAACCTGGTCCTCCACCAAGGACCCATCTGGTTGATAGAGCCGAACTCTGTTTGTGTTCGCCCGCTCCTTAATGATCGCATGAAAGAAAGTGGAGTTCTTGTCCCCCTCCTTGACCCAGTTAATTCTGGCCTGATCCTGAAGCAATTGTTCTTCTAAACCCAAAACCGCATCCAATCTGTGTTTAGTTTGTATGAGCTCCTCACCGCCTGAGTCACACCATTGAACTTGGAGGGCGGCCTCTAAATTATCGATCTCCTTTTGCAGTTCTCTTTTTTGTTTTCTGAGGTCACCAAAAACATTCCAGTTCCAGTCTCGCAAGGCCGTACGGAGTCTCTGGAGTTTAGCATGAAGAACGAATAAAGGCGGATCCTGGCATTCTCTGTTCCAGCTGTCCGTCACCAGGTCCATGAAGGTCGGATGACTGCACCACATCCGTTGGAATCGAAAGGGAGTCATGGTAGAGAGGGAATCCGAAGGGGTAATGAAGAGGGGGGAGTAGTCGGAATGGAGGAGCGGGATATGCATGACCGATATGGGCGGTCTGTTGAGGAGGAAGTTGGTATCATAGAGAGGACCCGATCGAGACGTTCCCAGGTGTTCGGATTGTTAGTGAGGCCGTTGCACCAAGTGTATATCGACCCATGGTAGCCGGCGTCGATGAGCCCAGAGTTGGCTATGAATTTGTTAAAGTCCGCCACCGCAGCCGCATTAATGTTACCCGG
Source organism: Iris pallida (assembly GCA_029216955.1). Classification (NCBI taxonomy): domain Eukaryota; kingdom Viridiplantae; phylum Streptophyta; class Magnoliopsida; order Asparagales; family Iridaceae; genus Iris; species Iris pallida. Next base: position 10,465,605 of record JANAVB010031416.1, on the reverse strand, counting down.
CCCCGACTTTTCCGCTGCCGAGGTGACAACATTGAAGTCTCCAGCCAGCACCTACGGTTGATCAATGAGATTAAGAGTAGTAGACAGATCTTGCCACAGCTCTCTCCTGGTATGCCTTAGAAAGCTAGCATAAACGACCGTAAAGGCCATCTTATGCCCCGAATACTTATCCAAAATGTTGCAGTGGGTAAACTGTTTGTGGATCTCCGATATCGTCACATATATGGAATCGTTCCACAAAATCCAAATGAATTTGTTGTGATCTCCGTCGTGTCTGAAGAAAGGCATATGAACCTCAGATGCGAGGTCCTGAATATTGTCCCCATCAATCTTCGGCTCAAGGATAGCCAGAAGATCCGGGCAGTGCTTCCTGTTGAGAGAATTAAGATATGTCCTGGTGGGTTGGTTCCTGATGCCCCTCGCGTTCCAGATGATGGCTTTAAAAACCATTAAAGTTTAATGAGGTAGTTGTTGGCGTCTTTCTGGCGCCTGGTAATCATAGTTTTCGGGGTAGTCTTGGAGTTGTTGTTCTTCTTGTCCTTCAGATCCTTCGCCGGGTTATTAGCACCATGCTCCGCTGACTTCCTCCTAGCAGCTTTTTTCTGTTGCTTAGACCGGACTATCTCCTCGTCACGCAAATTCTTCTGTTGATTAGTCCAAGCTATCTCTTCGTTCACCATACGTTCCAGGGAAGTAGATCCAACTAAGATATCTTCCTCCTGGTCAGTCGTCGGATCAGAATCCGACGTGTTTGAGTTTGTTTTATCCCAGAGTTTGCCTTTCGTTTTGAATGACCTAATTATGTTGATCTCTGTGACTGGTGACTCCCCCGGTTCCGGGGAATGCCATCCTGCCAAGTCGGTATGACAGTCTGCCACGGAGCGGGTATGCTATATCGGTTGTGTTCGCGGATACAAACATCAACAGATGATACTTTAGAGTTCTCTTCCGGTTGTCTGGGATCTACCGACTTGCTCAAGGCCAGCTGGAACTCCGCTTCCTGGAAGGCTGGAAGCTTGACCCAACTCTCTGCGAGACAGAGTTATCTGAAACGCCCAGGGCTCCGGCACCAGAGGGCCCCACGGTATGCTCCACCACCTGACCGGGTGCGACAGATTCCTTGATGTTCTCCTCATGTTGGGTGTCTACGGGGCTGCTCTCCGCTGGTTGGGCGCCGAGACCTGGTAGCTAGATTCAAATCTATGTGCGCCGGTCCCATTTATTTGGGTAGAATCTGTAGGTCTGACTTCTTGGGGATATCATTCGGGTGGGTGGTAGCTGTCAGTTGATGTAACACCCTGTTTTCTGAAATTGGGGATTTTTGAAAATTTATTATTTTTATTATTTATTAGTGGTATTTTAGTCATGGTATGATTTTCTGGTGATTTCAGTTAAGTTAAACCATTTCTAAAGTCATGCTAAGTCATGACTTATGACTTTGTGATTTTGATTAATATAACAGTGTAAACCCTAGTTTTCTCTAACCTAGAAGTTGCCATGCCCATGAGAGCTTAGCCATAGGCTTAGAACACCAAATTAGTGATTTTTAGCCTAAAGGGTATTTTGGTAATTTTCTAGGATTTATTTGGAATTATTTGGATTTATGTGATTTATTATTATTTAATTAATTGATTAGTGTCATGTTAGTTACTAACCTAGTTTAGCCCCAATCTAGATGTTAGTCATGACCTAGAGACTAAGTTAGGTGGGTTTAACTAAAGTAATGTTAGAGCTAAATATCTAGATATTTCATGTTAGATATTTACATTAGATATTTTATTTAGATATTTTACATAAAGTTATGTAGAATGAATCCTAGCCATAGGATAGCTTTGAAACTTGTTGGAGAGCCCACAACCATTGATCCTAACCCTAAACCAACCCCCATGGCCGGCCAAGCATGCCCCCCCCCCCCCTATATGAACACCCCCATCTTCACAAAGAGCCTCATTTTCAATGTATTGAAAACCCATTTTTCCCTCAACTTCACAAAGCCATAACTTCTTCATTCCTTCACCAAATTGAGCCCCGTTTGTTGCGTTGGAACCCCCTACACTTGAGGATGCTAAAGGAGGCTTAGTAGCAAGGTTGCACAAGGATTTGGACACCCCAAAGTGAAGAGGAAACCCCCCCTAGAAGGTTGATTTTCATGATTTTGCACATATAGGTAAAGTGTTCTAAACCCTATCAAAATAGTGATTTCTCTTCATGGTTGCATGCATTAGGATACCATGGTCATGTAGGTCAAGTTTGGTAGGATTTTTATGTGGTTTGGTGTCCGTATCGGACACGTATCTATGTTTGAAACTAGGTGTTTGGTGAAATGCCACATAGAACATTTTGTTAATGTTTTTCAAAACAAAATTGATATTTGGGTAGCCCTAGATCCCTAGGTCACTTTTCCACTTGACTGAGCACAAAACAGGACACGTTTCGTGTCCAAATTGGACACGAAATCACTGATTTCAGCACACACTGACACACTGTAAAACCTAACTGTTTGATGCTGTGTATTGTGTCCACACCCATTGTGGACACAATACAGACACGAGGACACAAACCTAGACCCTAGGCCGACCCCCTGACACGAGCACGTGGCCCCACGTGCCCCGTGTGGAGCACACGACCCCTCGACACGCGCGCACGAGACTGTGCAGCCTCCCCTGCTACCAGACTTCTCGTGCGGACACGACACGCGACGTGGACACACGAAACTTGGCCTGAGGGTTGGGGCAGTGTCTGACACACCCCTCCCAAAGTTTCAGACACGTTGGTGTCGTGTCGAGTGAGAAATCACACTCGCAATGACCCTACACTATACTGCGCACACACGTATCAGAGCTACTGATACGTGCTCGTATCTCGGACACGGACACACGTGGACACAAATCAGGACCGTGGACACCTAGGGGACCCCTAGGCGAACCTTCCCCCATGAGCACGAGACACGACGTGTCTTGTGTCGTGAGTACGAGACACACAAACATCAGCCCTTCGCGTGCCCTAGATTTTACCTGATTTTGATTTTTGCGTGTTCGACACACCAAAACGTGTCGTGGTCGTGTCTCAGGCACCTAGGACACTAGGGTATCTATGGGGAGTTAGTTACCAACCGTTAGTTGCGAGCCTTAGCTTGTTTTATGGTGTGTATTCGAATTACCCTCATTTCGAGTGCAACAGTGCACTGTTAACAGTTTAGGCTATTTTTCCAGTTTTTGGAAATCGATTTTCAAATCGATTTTACTTGGGTTTAATGTATTGGACTAGTGTATTTTAGTGAGTATATGTGTAGTATATATGTATTTGTGAGTGTAGGTCGAATTTGGGGAGATTTGGTTAGGTGTGTGTGTAGTTATATAGATATATACATATGTATGTATATATGTTATATTGTGTGTGTGTGTTGAGAGCCATGGTGGTTCAGGAATTCCTGGAACCCCCTGTCCAGACCCCCCCCCTCTCTCTCTCATTCAGTCTCTCTCTCTTTCCCTTGTCTCTCTCTCTATGTTCCTATATATATATATGGAGTATATATATATAGAGTATATATATATATATGAGTTTATATATAAATGTGTATACATATATGATATATATATATGTATATTTTGTGTTAGGTTACTTTAGGTCAATAATATATATATATATATGTGGTTGTATATATATGTTATGCATTTTGGGTATATGGATAGTAGGTATATATATATATGTATATATATCTCCTAGTTATAGGTTTATGAGAAAACCCCATTATTAGCCTATGGCCAAGATTACTAGCCCATGGTTTGGGGCTAGCCCTAAAGGCCCAAAACATTGACCTAATTGACCCTTTGACTAAGGATTGACCCACAACAACTAGTTTGACTAGTTAGCCTAAAACCCTACTAGTTAACCTTGTTGACTAAAGGTTGACCAAAGTCAACCTTAGGTCAAAGTTGACCTAATTGATCTAGATTTGACTAGGACTAACCTAAAATGACTAGTTTAACTAGTCTGACCTAATTACCTTACTGACTGGTCTTTGTTTGACCAATACCTTAGTTGGTCTAAGTTTGACCTAGACTTGACCCAGATTGATCATGTTGACTAGTATTTGACTTGTTTGACCTTGTTTGACTCTATTTGACTTAGTATGACTTCCTGTGACCTAGTTTGACTATTAGAGTTGACCCAGAGTTGACTTTTGACCAGATTGACCTAGAATCATGTAGTATGCATTGTACACTTTATTTTTATCATTGTGGATACATTGTGACTTGTATTGCTCTGATTAGGAGCCATACACCTCTCCTCAGGCAGTACATCCTCTTCAGACATTCAGTTATCAGGCGAGTACATTCTCTGACCGTTTCATACTTGTTCAGGCTTTACTTCTCGCTCTAGATTACTTTACTTGTTGCTGTCACATTGGTAACACGGATTGGTACTATATGGATCTTTACATGAGATGTTATCCCCCTCGGGAGCATCGGGTACTTCATGTTATGTGTGTTTCACTTTCATCATGTACTCCCATGCTTCTATTATTCATGTGCACTCATGTGATCATGTACTCTCATGTTTACTGAGCCCTCATGTATACAATCATGTGCACCCTTTCATGGGCCCCATGTGATATCATGTACAATAACGTAACTTGTATAGATCCTTGTGTATTGATTGGGGTACGGGGGAGTAGAAGTGGACATGTGAATAATTCCAAAGTAGTGTAGTCATGTACAAACTCAGTAGTATAGTCATGTATAAATTCTAGCCATTCACATGCCTATCTTGTGCTCTACATCACTAGTCACTACAGTTCTCTATATACAGTAGATATTTCATTACAGCTATCTCTTTTACATCGTATATTTCCTTTCAGCAGTTCATGTATCTTACTCTATTGCCTGTATCGTATTTCCTAACCTGCTATGCACTGCGTGAGATGTATTGTGCTCGTTCCCGTCCTGATTGGACCTGTTGAAAATATTACAGAGGATGAGGATGAGGCCCTGGTGTGTACCTATTATGGAGCAGGACTAGATGATACTTATGTTGTGGACCCTCAGCAGGATCCACCTGCAGCTGAGGATATTGCCCCAGTAGTCTAGACCAGTTTAGTCTAGGCAGTCTTTTCTATATTTACTTTTTGTCTCACATTCTGAGTTGTATTTTGAGATGTGGAGATGTATAGACTCTTAGACTTATTGTATTATGAGTTGACATTCTGGTGTTATGTTATCCTAGACACTTGGACATTTTCATCTATGTTATGGTTCTCTTGAGTTACTATCTATCTATCTGTTCTTCATTCTTCTACCCTAGATGTGATTGAGATGTATATTGTTATGTCACCTCCATTCGGAGAGTATAAACTGTACAGGTACTTTTATATGGTTAGATGATTGACCTAGGACAGCGTTCTACCGCCGATACTGCGGCGTAGGCTGGGCGTTGTTACGTTCTCGTACCCTGACAGTGGGTGCGGGTCGTGACACGTTTTTAGTGGTGGCCCATGCAGGTCTCGAGTTTATGTAGTGGTATTCGAACTAGAGTATCACTACAGCCTGCGATAGGATTAGAGGAATAGGCTTAGAGGATGCTCAATCATTGTTAGGATACCTTGAGAGATTCCTGGGATGACCCTTGAGAATCTCATTTGAAATTACGATTTAAACTCCTTTTTCCTTGATTGAATTTGATTTTGGAGGATTCACTGTAGAACTTTGAATCCTGGTATTAGTTGATGATTTTGAAATTTTTGTAGTTGTTGATTTTAATTTCTTAGTGTTAGATTAATATCTTTTATTTTTAGGGTACTCAATCACAATTATGAGAAAACTCTTATTTGTTTCTTGTCATCTAATCCTCTTGCTAATTGCCTTTCATTAAAATGAACTGTCCTCTCTATTTTGCATCTTGCTTAAACTCCTTCTACCAATCTATGTGACTGTATCCCAAACCTGACTTACTCGACTTTTCCTCAAATAAAGACTCATTAAGACCTTCTAACCTTGACCTTGATTGGTCGAACCCTAACTATATTCATCTAGTAGCCTATCTATCCCTAGGACTGTGTTCCTAAATTATTTACTGAATTCCTGATTAATTTTATTTCATGGGTTAATTTGATCCTCTTCAATTTTTGCATCAATTTGTCACGTCTCGAACTACCACTTTCTATTCTAGACCATTGGATGTCCTTTACCGCGACTTAGATATTCAGAGTATAATACTAGCTGTTACCTCCCAACAAACCTCACATGTAAGACCTAGACTAGCCTACCTTCATGTAGGTATTCCATGTCCCACTAAAACCCGTCTTCTTGTACACTATTTTCTTGACATAATTTTCTGGTCAAATGGCTAAACCATAACCTCTACCATGATACTAAATTTATTCTTATTTCAATTAGAAATCCACCTTGGTTCAATTCTTTCGACCTAGCATGTGATGGTGTTCTGCTTGAATCCTTAAATACTTAACCTTATACCTTATCTGATTACTTGACCCGTTGGCTAAGAAACTTGAACTATGTAATTCCTTTCATCATTACCACCCTTATATCTTGTGCTGCTAAATTAGCCTTAGTTTTGCAAGCTTATCTATTTTCGAGCTTGGTCATGACATATTTTATTGGGTGGCCACCCACTAACATATTGTCTAATCAGAACCGGTACATGATGGTCTGATCAACCTATTGCACTTTGGTTCGCTTTTTTATATATTAATCTACGTGGATGGACACAGTTAAACTTACCCTAGAATCTTATCCACAACAGCCTTGACAATTCTCCTTAGAATTATTTTAATCGCCTATGAATCTCGTATTCGTATCCAGTTGAATTAAATTTATCATGACCTGGATCTTCATCATTGGATGCTCGTGCTCATACTTGATTTCATTAATTTCCCATCTTGCCCAATCTCGATTTATCCTGAAATTGATCAACTTAGATCGTGTCAAGACAAAAATCTATTTGTGATTGTTTGTACCTAAATTTTTAATTTTCTCTTTATGGAATGGTAACTTTAATGATTCTCACTTATTAATGACCCATTTTCATATAGGATGGTAGACGACCCTACAGCCTTGATGATTGTTGTTTCCTTACCTTCCCAAATTGGACACCTTAGATTGCTTGTACGTATTGATACCATCGGACAGTATTGATCTAGAATGACTGGTGCACTTAGATGAGACCGCAGACTGTCCCATTTAACCTGTCCCCCTGGTATCACTATTGTATCACAATTTCTGGTTCAATCAGGCCATAGACTCTTCCCACTCTAAAATATGATCATCGTAGACATATTACCGTGACTTTTAAATTTGAAGCACAAGACTAGTTGTTTTCCCAAAACTGATTTCACATACGTGACCTAGACATGACATACTACACCCATGACCTTAGTGTGCCACTCAAGCATACCATTGTGTGCTTCATTTGCTTAGTACGATTTTCCTGACCCGAGACTCTACCCTGATTTACCCCATGGAGTTACTTTTGGCTTCGATTTGAATTAAGGACACCCTATGACCTAAAACTACCAACCAATTTTTGGACATGACCCAGTATAGGTCTACTACCCATATTTTGCTTATTGACCTTGTATGTTGCCTAGGTAGTGGCTTCGTCCCTGATTGTTGGAGGTTTGACCTAGGAGGAGTACGACCATCTAAATTTCGAGGACGAAATTATTTTAAGGTGGGTAGACTTGTAACACCCTGTTTTCTGAAATTGGGGATTTTTGAAAATTTATTATTTTTATTATTTATTAGTGGTATTTTAGTCATGGTATGATTTTCTGGTGATTTCAGTTAAGTTAAACCATTTCTAAAGTCATGCTAAGTCATGACTTATGACTTTGTGATTTTGATTAATATAACAGTGTAAACCCTAGTTTTCTCTAACCTAGAAGTTGCCATGCCCATGAGAGCTTAGCCATAGGCTTAGAACACCAAATTAGTGATTTTTAGCCTAAAGGGTATTTTGGTAATTTTCTAGGATTTATTTGGAATTATTTGGATTTATGTGATTTATTATTATTTAATTAATTGATTAGTGTCATGTTAGTTACTAACCTAGTTTAGCCCCAATCTAGATGTTAGTCATGACCTAGAGACTAAGTTAGGTGGGTTTAACTAAAGTAATGTTAGAGCTAAATATCTAGATATTTCATGTTAGATATTTACATTAGATATTTTATTTAGATATTTTACATAAAGTTATGTAGAATGAATCCTAGCCATAGGATAGCTTTGAAACTTGTTGGAGAGCCCACAACCATTGATCCTAACCCTAAACCAACCCCCATGGCCGGCCAAGCATGCCCCCCCCCCCCCCTATATGAACACCCCCATCTTCACAAAGAGCCTCATTTTCAATGTATTGAAAACCCATTTTTCCCTCAACTTCACAAAGCCATAACTTCTTCATTCCTTCACCAAATTGAGCCCCGTTTGTTGCGTTGGAACCCCCTACACTTGAGGATGCTAAAGGAGGCTTAGTAGCAAGGTTGCACAAGGATTTGGACACCCCAAAGTGAAGAGGAAACCCCCCCTAGAAGGTTGATTTTCATGATTTTGCACATATAGGTAAAGTGTTCTAAACCCTATCAAAATAGTGATTTCTCTTCATGGTTGCATGCATTAGGATACCATGGTCATGTAGGTCAAGTTTGGTAGGATTTTTATGTGGTTTGGTGTCCGTATCGGACACGTATCTATGTTTGAAACTAGGTGTTTGGTGAAATGCCACATAGAACATTTTGTTAATGTTTTTCAAAACAAAATTGATATTTGGGTAGCCCTAGATCCCTAGGTCACTTTTCCACTTGACTGAGCACAAAACAGGACACGTTTCGTGTCCAAATTGGACACGAAATCACTGATTTCAGCACACACTGACACACTGTAAAACCTAACTGTTTGATGCTGTGTATTGTGTCCACACCCATTGTGGACACAATACAGACACGAGGACACAAACCTAGACCCTAGGCCGACCCCCTGACACGAGCACGTGGCCCCACGTGCCCCGTGTGGAGCACACGACCCCTCGACACGCGCGCACGAGACTGTGCAGCCTCCCCTGCTACCAGACTTCTCGTGCGGACACGACACGCGACGTGGACACACGAAACTTGGCCTGAGGGTTGGGGCAGTGTCTGACACACCCCTCCCAAAGTTTCAGACACGTTGGTGTCGTGTCGAGTGAGAAATCACACTCGCAATGACCCTACACTATACTGCGCACACACGTATCAGAGCTACTGATACGTGCTCGTATCTCGGACACGGACACACGTGGACACAAATCAGGACCGTGGACACCTAGGGGACCCCTAGGCGAACCTTCCCCCATGAGCACGAGACACGACGTGTCTTGTGTCGTGAGTACGAGACACACAAACATCAGCCCTTCGCGTGCCCTAGATTTTACCTGATTTTGATTTTTGCGTGTTCGACACACCAAAACGTGTCGTGGTCGTGTCTCAGGCACCTAGGACACTAGGGTATCTATGGGGAGTTAGTTACCAACCGTTAGTTGCGAGCCTTAGCTTGTTTTATGGTGTGTATTCGAATTACCCTCATTTCGAGTGCAACAGTGCACTGTTAACAGTTTAGGCTATTTTTCCAGTTTTTGGAAATCGATTTTCAAATCGATTTTACTTGGGTTTAATGTATTGGACTAGTGTATTTTAGTGAGTATATGTGTAGTATATATGTATTTGTGAGTGTAGGTCGAATTTGGGGAGATTTGGTTAGGTGTGTGTGTAGTTATATAGATATATACATATGTATGTATATATGTTATATTGTGTGTGTGTGTTGAGAGCCATGGTGGTTCAGGAATTCCTGGAACCCCCTGTCCAGACCCCCCCCCTCTCTCTCTCATTCAGTCTCTCTCTCTTTCCCTTGTCTCTCTCTCTATGTTCCTATATATATATGGAGTATATATATATATAGAGTATATATATATATATGAGTTTATATATAAATGTGTATACATATATGATATATATATATGTATATTTTGTGTTAGGTTACTTTAGGTCAATAATATATATATATATATGTGGTTGTATATATATGTTATGCATTTTGGGTATATGGATAGTAGGTATATATATATGTATATATATCTCCTAGTTATAGGTTTATGAGAAAACCCCATTATTAGCCTATGGCCAAGATTACTAGCCCATGGTTTGGGGCTAGCCCTAAAGGCCCAAAACATTGACCTAATTGACCCTTTGACTAAGGATTGACCCACAACAACTAGTTTGACTAGTTAGCCTAAAACCCTACTAGTTAACCTTGTTGACTAAAGGTTGACCAAAGTCAACCTTAGGTCAAAGTTGACCTAATTGATCTAGATTTGACTAGGACTAACCTAAAATGACTAGTTTAACTAGTCTGACCTAATTACCTTACTGACTGGTCTTTGTTTGACCAATACCTTAGTTGGTCTAAGTTTGACCTAGACTTGACCCAGATTGATCATGTTGACTAGTATTTGACTTGTTTGACCTTGTTTGACTCTATTTGACTTAGTATGACTTCCTGTGACCTAGTTTGACTATTAGAGTTGACCCAGAGTTGACTTTTGACCAGATTGACCTAGAATCATGTAGTATGCATTGTACACTTTATTTTTATCATTGTGGATACATTGTGACTTGTATTGCTCTGATTAGGAGCCATACACCTCTCCTCAGGCAGTACATCCTCTTCAGACATTCAGTTATCAGGCGAGTACATTCTCTGACCGTTTCATACTTGTTCAGGCTTTACTTCTCGCTCTAGATTACTTTACTTGTTGCTGTCACATTGGTAACACGGATTGGTACTATATGGATCTTTACATGAGATGTTATCCCCCTCGGGAGCATCGGGTACTTCATGTTATGTGTGTTTCACTTTCATCATGTACTCCCATGCTTCTATTATTCATGTGCACTCATGTGATCATGTACTCTCATGTTTACTGAGCCCTCATGTATACAATCATGTGCACCCTTTCATGGGCCCCATGTGATATCATGTACAATAACGTAACTTGTATAGATCCTTGTGTATTGATTGGGGTACGGGGGAGTAGAAGTGGACATGTGAATAATTCCAAAGTAGTGTAGTCATGTACAAACTCAGTAGTATAGTCATGTATAAATTCTAGCCATTCACATGCCTATCTTGTGCTCTACATCACTAGTCACTACAGTTCTCTATATACAGTAGATATTTCATTACAGCTATCTCTTTTACATCGTATATTTCCTTTCAGCAGTTCATGTATCTTACTCTATTGCCTGTATCGTATTTCCTAACCTGCTATGCACTGCGTGAGATGTATTGTGCTCGTTCCCGTCCTGATTGGACCTGTTGAAAATATTACAGAGGATGAGGATGAGGCCCTGGTGTGTACCTATTATGGAGCAGGACTAGATGATACTTATGTTGTGGACCCTCAGCAGGATCCACCTGCAGCTGAGGATATTGCCCCAGTAGTCTAGACCAGTTTAGTCTAGGCAGTCTTTTCTATATTTACTTTTTGTCTCACATTCTGAGTTGTATTTTGAGATGTGGAGATGTATAGACTCTTAGACTTATTGTATTATGAGTTGACATTCTGGTGTTATGTTATCCTAGACACTTGGACATTTTCATCTATGTTATGGTTCTCTTGAGTTACTATCTATCTATCTGTTCTTCATTCTTCTACCCTAGATGTGATTGAGATGTATATTGTTATGTCACCTCCATTCGGAGAGTATAAACTGTACAGGTACTTTTATATGGTTAGATGATTGACCTAGGACAGCGTTCTACCGCCGATACTGCGGCGTAGGCTGGGCGTTGTTACGTTCTCGTACCCTGACAGTGGGTGCGGGTCGTGACAGTTGAGGATTTTCGGTCGTAGAGGACTCATCTGAGGGCTCCGCCTCGTGGTCACCTTCACCCTGCTCGGAAGTCAGAATATCAAATTTATTGGCAAGGTTAGAGAGGGTGTTTTGGAGTAGGAGTTGACACTCTTCATAGGGGAGGTGGTAGTCTTCTGGGGGCGGTCTTGGCCCCTGGAGCTTCCTGCACTGTTATCAAAGCGCAAGTGGAAGTTTGGTAGTGGGAGCAGCGGTGCTTTATTACTTTGGTCGGTCATCTGAACATTGGGTTCTTTGTGGCTGGTTTTCTTCTTCAAAGTTGGGTGTGCTCTAAAGCAGGCTTCAATAGAATGTCCTCTCATGTGGCAGTGTTTACAGTAAATGATGTTGTTATCATATATGATATGTTGGGTATGAGACTTGTTCCCCAGAAGAATTTCGATGGTTTTCGGAAGCTCCTTAGAGACGTCGAGCTCCATGCACACTCTGGCATAATTGGCTTTAGTTAAATTGCGGGTTTCTTCCGCCATGGCCACAAAGGTTCCAAAGGAGTTAGAAACTCTCTTCATTGCCGAGGGGACAAAGCAGATGAGGGGGAGATTAGGAAAAGTAACCCACACGAAAACTATCGGTGAGTCTTCAGTAGTGTTGAAATCCTGGGACCACTTGACAATTTTCATAATGTGGGAGTCAATTTTGCTGGTCCCCTTGGTCCGGATAACTGTGAAGTCAGCTTCGGATGAGAGATAAAGAAGGATATGTTTGGGGTCCATCGGTGCCACTCTGTACGCGGAAGCGAGTCGCCAGCTGGCCACAACTTCTTGGACCCGGGTGAGTTTTGGGCATCCGTAGAAAATTTAAGGACGAAGGTGTATGGGAAGAGTTCCGAGAGCGAGGAGACTTCAGGATCAGAGAAAGGCAACCTGATGTCTTGCGCTTCGGTCATCGGGTACTCAAGCTCATGAAGATCCAAGTCCTGGATGATCGGGGTCTTCATCGCTTTTCGGTCAGGCCTGACTAAATCCGCAAAGGAGGGGCGCGTCGTCGGTGAGACTGAGCCGAGCACTTGCTGGGTTGCGCCAACAAGGCAATCAAGCTGGTTCAGCGGCGCAGGCCGAGACTGCCAAGCCGAAGAAGTAGAAGATCCAGGTTGTGCGCGAACTTGTGATCCCGGTTGCGCGTAACTAGGTTGCACGCCAACTTGAGAACGAGGTTGTGCGCCAACTAAAGAACCAGGATGCGCGCCACCTGGAGATCCAGGCTGCGCACGGACTTGAGATCCCGGTGATAATTTACATAACCAACAAAAGATCAGGCCGCCTGATATTGACTTAAAATTGTTAAAGATTCCAATAGAAAAGAGAGATGATCCACATTTTGGGTTTGACCTCCTCCGAAGTTCAAATGATAACATTGTGTTGATGTACTCAAGATTTGATGTTTTAATTCAAAGATAATAATGGTAACCCAAGTAGATATGTAAAATCCTGAACATAAACTTGCAATTTCAAAATCCAAAAGTTCACAAGCTATCTTTCTAGAAAATTGGATTGAGAACCATAAAATGGTAAGTAAACGGGATATATCTGATGCAATAAAAATATTGGTACCTGTCCCGGGCCATGATATGTAACCTCCCCACCACGCTCAGTCCGATATATATCATATGGAGCATTTTGTATATCGAATTTTAAGTACTTCTCTGAACTACTAGTACCTAATGTGTAAACAGGAGGGTGTTGAAGAACAATAAGATTGTCAGAGTGATCTTCATCTCTATGTACCAAAGCATGCCTAGTTTCTACAATTGATTTCTGCCAAGACCATGCTTGTTTGTAGGGAACAAGTTCTTTGTGAAGATCAAAGCATTCACACCTGTTAAGTACAATAGAGTTCAGTGATATTTAATTGTACACTAGACTGCTAGGTAGCAGGTTGGAAGAATATGAAAGGTTGTTTGCAATGAATTGAGACTTACGTACTTAATATCTATTTTCTTTTTTGACACAACAGGAAGGTGATGTGGTGTCAGTTAAGGCTAAGGTGAGGAAAATTGTTTAAGATGGTTTATATATGTATGATGGAGAGAAATAGATACACCATTTGGAGAAGTGAGAGTCTTGGTTAAAGGAGCTGAAAAGGTACACATAAATGGACTTGGATTGAGGCTGCGAAGAAGGGGCATGACATATGTTTTTCATACATAGATAGCCCTGGATAGAGCAGAAAGGATCAAAAGGAGTTCATGTAGCTGGTCACAAGATTTTGTATAAAGATTTTGATGTTACTTTTGGCAGTATTAGCATAACATAACCATGATCATCAAGCCTTTCCCGACATTTTGGGGCTACATGAACCTTCTACACCAAATCATTCCTCTAAGTCAAACACTTATTGTCACTGGAGGACGCCTGTCAACACAATCTCAAGTACTCCTCACTGAAATACAGACTGACCAATCACGTTATCTGGAACATAGTACTAGATATAACAGATATATAAGCTAGGTCCGCCTACCTGCCTCCTGGTCTCTCGGTTTCATGGCATAATTCTCTCATGCTCATAGCTAACTTGGCTAGGAATTTGGTACCAAAGTAGAGTTGACGTCAAGTGGACAGCCGATCATAAAAACTTTTGCAAATCTGTTACGAAGCTTACTTATGCTTCATAACCAACATCTTTTTGATGGGAGAAGGCTTGGATGATGATGATAAATTCTATGTGGTTGAGTTTGTATATGGATATTAAGGAACCCAATAAATACAAAATCAACGAGTATTTTGAGCTCATATAGTAGTTGCTAAATAGGGAGTTGATGCTCTTCATCTTATGGTATATTTTATGCTTCCATAGAAATGGACAAGTTTGTACGTGTCTACAGACATGTGGTACATGAAGTACATGTGTGTCATTTCAGACACGACAATTTTAGTAGGGAGAAGTTTCTTAATATCACAGAATATTGCAAAAAGAACCCCCAATACATACAGGGCCGGCCCTGGCCGCCCAGGGTCCCCCGGATCACGAGGGGCCCAAAAAAAATAGTTTAAAGATAAATATGTTAATAATTTTGTATCTCAAAGTAGAACTAGTATATACCATGGGCTCTTTTAAACATAAAGTTATTATGGTGCAGTGGTTAGTACTTTAGACTCCTTACTAAAAGTTCTAAGTTTAATCCTTGGTTATAGCTATTTTTTTTAAAGTTTTTTAAATATTTTTTACATTATGTATGGGGGTCTTATTTTGAAAGTTCGTCCTGGGCCCCCATGAGCTCAGGACCGGCCCTAAGTACATATATGACAAGAAACAAGTACATCGAAGAATATCACACTTTTAGGTATCACAATATGAAGCACCAAGATTAGTAAACACTTAACTGCCCAATCCCAAAACTTTCCAATACACATGTTCCTATGCTTGTTCGGGAGACAGTTGGCCCCTAAAACCAAATACAAAAATCAAATTATTCAGAAACTCGTCCATGAATTTCAACATGACAGAATCTTGTTTCAATGTAAATAACCCATGCGAAATCAATCATCGCTTAATAGAAAGTCCCTTTAAACTTTTTAACTCGATTGTCCCTCAGAATTATTCAGCAGGACTTTCAAGCAGCCAGTCACAGCATCCAAAATGCTCTAGCTGCTTGGCATCTTCCTGTTGGATGATAAATGGTCTCATTAGCTACCAACCCACAATTTTGACAATCTCACCCAAAATGCTTGCTTCCTAGGCATCTTCCTATTATATGATAAATGGTCTCGTTAGCTACCGACACAATATTGTTTGTGATGATTTTCAACTCTTCGGACTTTATTACAAATAACCAATCCTATTTAGTATTAATATGGAACCGCATTTTGCCAAGTAAATAATCTCCATCTCAATTAAGAAAAGTTTTATAAGATTTGAGAAATTACTTTGCTTTTAACATAATACTTTGCAGACTTTACAACAAAATAATGAAACCTTAAAACAGAAAACAGTCCAAGGGACCTGAATTTTAAAGGTTCTGCTCCTTATACCCGTCAATCCATCTATATTGAGAAACCAATGTAGCACTTAATCAAATGGTATCTCCAGTATTCATGGGAAAGGTCATCTGAAAAGACCATACTTTCAGTCCAGAACTGCCTTCAAAGAAAAGGAAAAGGATTAGGAGAATACCGACCCCAAAAATTAGGGATAAAGATTATGGAGATTGACACTAACACCATCACACATATATCTTCTCAATTCATATTGAAAAAACCTGCGCAACTCGGCAAATTTCTCAATCTTAAGAAAGGACCTAGTCATGAGTCATGACTAAGTTGTCAAAATCATGCCAATTTCTCCCTTTAAAACTGCCTAGTTTTCACTTTCTTCACCAATCTAGATTGTCTCTAATAATTCCGTAGAAACTTCTCTATCAAATAGAGCAGAATTCTGATCTCAAACGTCTATCACCCCAAACCTTGCTGATCTCCAGCTCATGCTTACTATGTTACAAGACATTTACCACATCCAGCCTTTGACACACCATCCCAGAAATGATAGTTTCCCTAATCATCGGCAAGAGAAACAGTGAAAGATATCGCGTAGGAAACTAGAATAAGCTAAAACAAACTAACCAAAATCTACCAACCACCCCAAGAAAGAGAGATTCATTTCCAGTTAGGTTATCTCCTCTCAATTTTCTCTGTGATAGGCTTCACAGGTTATTGTTCTTTTTGACAAATAAGAAAATATGCAACCCTATTTTGTCTTTGCTGATCACCGCTTAAGCAAAACCAATCTAGTTATACAGAACATAATTGATTATCCACACATCTTTAAATAAGTATAGCAATAACTTAAGGTGAGCCAATTTTCTCTCATCAACGCTCTGAATAAAAGATGGTATCATCTGTATATGCAAATCAAAGCACCTTAATAGTCCTCCCTTGCTAATAACTTGAACTAAACCAGACTACAATAGCAAGAAAATTAATAAACTACAAGCACATTTAGCCGAATTTACCATTTTCCCTAACTAAACAAATTACAAAGGAAAGCAAAAATCAAGAAAGAAAAAAAACTCAATAAAGGTGATCTATGTTGCATGGACCGAATACCACAACACAATAGGGACACGAAAACATGTGGCCAATACCAAATTTGAAGTGTATGGTGTGTTTTGGACTGTCTGTGTCATGTCTAATACATGTCCAACTCAATGTAATACAGGCACGTTACCTAGAACATGGAACGCTTCGGAACACATAACAAAAATATGAATGCGGTACGCAGGGGGTCCAGATACGCGGTAAGTTGGGGATAGGCTTCTCCAGAACGCAATGCGTTTATCTGGAACATTGTTTCAAAACCTTTTTACGGAACAAAAATATGTATTATATTAAACAATGTGTATTTAAGATTCAAATATATCAAGTACGATAATATAGCTTCATCGAAAATTCAAAACTAAAATCGATTCACAAGTTCCAAACAATGATAGCAATAATGTCTTTTGAAAAGAAAAAAAAACGTAGCAACTATTAGGCTCTAAAAACTTCAAAAAAGAAAACTACATCTTCCCTTTAAATGCTTGGCTTCCATTATAACACATAGAAACCAAATTTCGACAAGTAAACACATCATGTGCTAGTTAATTCAAAATCAAATTTCAATAAAAGTATTTTCTTCCACTAGAACACATAGAAACTACTTATGGCGTATTTAATTGAACCGATTGAGCTCCATCAACAGAACAATCATTTTCAAGCTAGCAACCAAATCTTTCATCAACATTTGAAGAGAAGCACAAAGTTAAGTAATATACCTCGTGAAGTACCGACCTCATCAGAACTTTATTTGAAATTATGGTTGCTACACTTACTATTCCGGAATGATAGTTCCGGGTCGCAAATTGTTTGGGAGATTGAGATATTTATGGCAACTCTTTGCACTGACACAAAAATGGCACAACACAAAGAACACAATTCCTTTCCGTTCCGGCATATACCAGTTTACTACGGAGTGTCAGTATTCATTGGCACGTCGACTTTGCTCTACACAGAGACTGACACCAATATGGCACGACACAATACAGACACGACCACAGGGACACTGCACAATGTGTACATCTGACACGAATTCACACGGGAATGACAACATGATTTGGAATAGGCTTTATAGAGGTACGGGTGAGCATTAGGTTAATTCGGTTCAAACCAAACCGAATAAGCAAAACCGAAACCGAACCGAAATGACCCATAACCAAATCAAACCGAACCGAATTAAATCGGTTCGGTTTATTCAATTTTTATGTTTATTTGCGCTTTTTTTTTTTTGTATATATATATATATATATATATATATATATATATATATATATATATATATAAGAAGCAAATGACCTCTAGCCTAGTGGTTAAGAGAGATGCATGCGGCCCAAGTGGTCGGGAGTTCGAGCTCCAGTGGAGGCGAGTTTGCCACAATTACCCGTTGCTTCAAAAAGAATATATATATATATATATATATATATATATATATATATATATATATATATATATATATACCAACCGGTTGGTTTTGTATTATGGAACCACCCTATGTTTCATAGGTTGGATTGAAATTTAGTAGTTGATATTAAAAGGTATAGACCCCTCCTTTATTTATATACATATATATGGGAGCGGATCAAAAGCCTCCCTTAGAAAGCCCCCCAAAAACCCCCCTCACTCTAATTCGTAATATTAATATTAATATTAATATTAATATTAATATTAATATTAATATTAATATTAATTTTTATTTTTTATATTAATGTTAATATTAATGTTAAAGTTAATATTAATTTTAATGTTAAGTTTAATGTTAATTTTAGTATATAATGTTAATATTAATATTAACATTAACATTAATATTAACATTAATATTAACATTAAATTACGAATTAGAGTGAGGGGAGTTTTTGGGGGGCTTTCTAAGGGGGGCGGCTTTTGATCCGCTTCCTATATATATATATATATATATATATATATATATATATATATATATATATATATATAAATTCGATTTTCGATTTTGGACCGAATATTTTTTTTACTATTTCCAAAACCGAAACCTAACCGAATAAATTATTCGGTTCGATTCGATTTTCGGCGCAAAACCGAATAATGCTCACCCCTATATAGAGGGAGAAAGAGAGAGATCAAAGACTGAGCAAACTGACCTCCTTTTTGCGAAAATGCCCCCCTTAAATTGGACCCTGTCAGTCTTCGAGGAATGGAAGCAAGAAAGTGGGTGATTTGCAAACTTGTCGTGAGAAGAAGAGAATGGCAAGAAATTAAGTCCAGTATTTGCTGCCAGCATCATTCTGCTCATGCGAGAACAAGTGGAGAAGGTTAAAAGAAAAAAAAAAAATCAAAGAAAACTATTTCTAGACGAAAAAGAAAATAAAACTTTTAAAATGATGAAGAGTATAAGGGGGAGATACCGGATTCGCGGAGGTTGAGAGAAAAAGAGATTGGTGAACGTTTAAATGCCAAATAGACAGAGTTGTTTAGAACTGGGCCGGAAGAGTCAATTAAGTAATGGGTTTGGCGGAGGAACCAAGCCCAACAAATGGATATTTAGGGTCTACTTGGCAATTATAGGTAGCGGTTATGAGGTATTTTTAAAGTACGGGTTATGACCAGTTACCAGGGGTTCGATTTTGGATGGTTTTTAAGTAGCGACTTTTAAACCAGTCCAATACATGCTTGGTAATTCACTAACGAACGGTTCTGAAATTTTTTTACACGAATAAAATTAAATAGGGAAGGGTACCAGTAGTTATAATTATATATTTTTGTGAGGATGTAAATGGTAAAATAATAAAGCCGCTCAAAATCTACCTATTTGGGGGTGTTTATAAAGCCACCCAAAATTACATTATACCAGTTTTGGGAGATTTTGAGCCAACCAAAACCAATGCTTCAAAAAAATTAACAAGCAAGAGTTTTGATAAACGGTCAGTTCAAAAACACCCCAGAACCGGTGAAAATATCGTTACCAAGCAGACCCTTAGTAATAGGGTCATCCATAATAGTTTAAAAAATTTAGGATTTGGATCTCAAAAATATTAGGCGTTAAGATTTGGATATTAAAATCAATGTTGACTAATCTACGCGAACAACGATTTTACAACCCAAACACTAATGTTGTACATTTGAAGACCCAAACCTTATCAATTATTATGTGAGACTCTATTACTAAACAATGCTTCTGCACAGACCGCGTGGAGGACCGAGTCGTGAAGCGACGCCATGTGTTGTCCCCTATTGATCGGAGGCGGTTCCCCAAGCTAGCAGAGGGGCTCGATTTTTTGTGGGGCCTATTTTCCAGCCAATGAGGGGGTGACACGTGGCAGCGCGGTTTCAACCGCGATCACCCCTCGGGCAGACAGGAATTATCGATTACTAAATACCCCATTAGGAAACTATGATATCCCCCTTAGACCATGGACATTTTGGAGACACAAATCCTAATATCAACTATTATATGAGACTCTATTACTGAATAACCCGAACCATGATATACCTCCTAGACCAGACTTCAAGCCGACACCGCAGTCTAGGTTCCAGTTGGACCGGTGCATGCATGAATTTTGGGAGATGAAATTTGTTGTCTCCAATATTCCAAAATTATTTCCTCTCATATAAATATGTCGATTCCACCAATTTTATAAAAAAAATAAAACTTACAACTGATGGAACTCGCATCTTTATAGTATACGAGACAAAATATATTTGAGACACTGTATTTGGGGACAATAGATCTCATCGTGACTTTTGGCAGGTCTTTGACTACTCTTTCCAACGGAAGCCATTTTTGTAAGTGCAGAATCAGAAATCCGAACCCGTCATTGGGTGATATAATTTTTTTTCTTTCTAAAATAAGAGTTGGACTAAACTAAAATTATTAGTGCCGGGGCACAATTTTTTGATGGAAAACTATGAATATGAAACAATTGTAAAAACAATGTTCCAACGCAACACTTCAAGGAAGGTTGCGCAAGTATAACGAAGATCTAAGAAGATCTCGTTATTATATTACGAGAATCAAAAAAAAGATTTCGTAATCCACAACAGCATATGACATACGAGAATCTAAGAAGATTTCGTAATCACAGCAGCGAAGAAGATGACAGGCGAAAGATGGAAGATGGCCTGCTGGGGTGAATGATCACCCTTGCTCAAAGCTATATTCGCCCCAAACGAATAGCTTCCAGGAACCAGCAAGTTCGTCGGAGAACTTTGGAACACTTCTGCTCTTCTGACTCCTCGGATCGTACACGGACTCCCGTACAAAAGTAACGCTGGTGCAAAACTTCTCTTCTCACTCACAGACTCTGTTTACTTGTGTTAAGAAACACTTGTAAACTTTCGTGACTCTCTGAATGTGTTCTGTCCCTTGTGCCTGTGAGAGAGAAGAGACCTTATATAGGCCCGAGTAGCAACTGTCCGATTAGCACAACATTCGGGACGTGGTAATAACCACTCCGAACGTGCAGTAACCGCTCAGATCATGCACATGCACGATCTGAAGCAAGTTGTGCCACTCTAGCAACCCGTGTCTGAGTCCGAGTCTGAGTCCGAGTCGCTAAGCCCCTACGGGGCTTAGCTTCCATAGAAATAAATTTTCCAAGAGCAAAAACCATGAATGCTTTCAATTATTGATTTAGCCTTTTTTCCATTAGAAAATTAACCTCACATGGCACATCCATGTGCACCTCCACACCACATGTGCATCTCTAAACTAGCATAGCTAATATATAGAGATACAACTCCTTTGGCCTAGCCGATGTGGGACTAAAATTCACAATGAAAGGCCAAATCCCAACAATTCCTCACATATCTCTATATATGGGTATAAGTGTTCCCCACAGTAACTGTCCATCATGCATTAGGAGAGATGTCGCTGACGACTTGAATCTTCCCGCATGGATCAAACAACAGACTATAATACAAGAATGGACTAAGCCTTGAATTCTGCATCATAGCTAAAATTTTTCTCACTCACATAATGTAGTTACATGTGCTTCTGGCTACACATTAAAGGCCATGTGCCAGCCTGGTTTCAGCGTATAATTTTGGACGTCTATAAGTTTACCCTCAAGAGACGGCATGATATCTCTTTGTCCATACACTATAGGTGAGTTCATTATAAAGAGACATGGCATGAAGCGCTTTGCACTTTCCTTGCGGTGCTATGCCGCTATGACATGGCTTAAAGTCGAGGCCTTACCCCGTACCGGGAACCTCATGGTAGTGTCATACTACTGTAGCATGAGCAACCGCCTCTTTGTAGTGCCAAAACTACCCAGCATGAAGCCTTAGGCTCCCTTGCGGTGTTACGCCGCAACGATATGGCTTGTAAGGCCGAGGCTTTATCCCTAACCGGGTACCTCATCGTGGTGTCGTGCCACTGTAACATGAGGAACTCCTCCTCTTTGTAGTGCTGACTACACCTCTTTTTATTTTAATATACAGCATTAGGCTGACTGTCTATTTGCGGTGCTACGCCGCTGTGACTTGGCTAGCAAAGCCGAGGCATTACCCCATGCCTGGGAACCTCATGGTGGAGTCACCCTATAGTAGCATGGAGTTTCACTCTTTGTAGTGTTGTTCTACCGTGCTTCCTGTAAAGCACACCAGGCATTCACTCTGCCTGTGAACTCATTAAGGCATTTAAACCAACCTTCCCACAGGATCCGTTTTTCGCAGAAAACAACAGTAGACAACAGCAGTTGTAGGTCCGTAACCTCTCCATGTCCAATAGAACATGTATCTACCGTTCCTGATATTCTTCCGATTAGTGGTCCTCCCTTGAACCAAAAGCTAGATGCCTAGTAGATTTCTCTTTGAACTATTAGCATAAAACTTTATGGTAAAAATACAATAATACGATATCAGAATGCCTTCAAACCCATTTTACAAGTTGTGTCATCGACCAGCTGGCGCTTGAGGCCCTTGGTGAATGGATCCGCCAGGTTCGCCTGACTCCGAACATCAATCACTGCAATAACATCCCTCTTGATGAGATCGTGTACTGCCATGTGCTTCAACCGCACAGTCATCTTCTTTCCGTTGAAGAGGTCATTTGATGCCACCGCCGCAGTCGCATGGTTGTCGCAGTATATCGGTATCGTCGGTATTTGCGCCCCAACCACTGAAAGATCATACATGAGCTTCCGAAGCTATTCTGTTTCCTCGGCTGCGGTATCAAGTGCAAAAAACTCAGATTTCATGGATGACCGCGAGAGCATAGTCTGCTTCTTCGACTTCCACGATATAGCAGCTCCATCCATTGTGAAAATGAATCCACCTGTGGACCTCTCGCTCTCCACCTCTGAGCACCAACTAGCATCACTGAAGCCTTCCACTACCGGCGGATCTCCGCTGTAGCACAATACATATGTCTGAGTCTTCTTGAGATATCTCATAACCCGTTTTACAGCTTTCCAGTGTTCAACACCTGGGTTGCTCGTGAAACGACTCAGCATTCCCACGGCGAAAGCTATGTCAGGCCTTGCGGTAGTAGTAGCATACATCAAACTTCCGATTACGCTTGCATACTCCAGCTGCCTGACACTTTTCTCTGAATTAGGCTTCAGCATCAAATCACACATGTACGACGTATCAATCCCTGGAAGATCCCAATACCCATAACGAGTGATCATTTTTTCAATATAATGAGACTGTGACAACGCTAGTCCAGGGTCTGTCCGGATGATCTTGATCCCTAAGATCACATCAGCCTCCCCCAAGTCCTTCATACTGAACTTGCTCGAGTTGAATTTCTTTTTCTCCGTGACATAGCTCATATCCGTACCTAGGATAAGTATGTCGTCCACGTACAGACAAACGATCGTACCTTTTCCATCAGTGAACTTCGTGTAAACACACTTATCCGTCTCGCTGACCATGTAGCCATTTGACCTTATAACTTTGTCAAATTTCTTATACCACATTTTGGGAGCCTGTTTAAGACCGTACAAAGATTTCACCAACTTGCAGACTTTGTCTTCAAGACCCCTGACGACAAATCCCTCTGGCTGTTGTATGTAAATCTCTTCGGTCAGCTCGCCATTTAGGAAAGCCGTTTTCACATCCATCTGATGTATCACCATCTTATGTATTGCTGCGAGAGCAATCAATATTCTGATGGTGGTCATCCGGACTACTGGAGCATACGTGTCAAAGTAGTCAATCCCCTGCTTCTGAGAAAACCCCTTGGCTACCAATCTAGCCTTGAACTTGTCAGTAGTTTCGTCTGCTTTCATCTTCTTCTTGAAGATCCATTTGCATCCGATGGGTTTCGCTCCTTCAGGAAGATCAACCAACACCCAAGTGTTATTTGAGGTGATGGAATCAATTTCATTATCAATCGCCTCCTTCCAGAAAACTGCGTCTCTGGTCTTCATCGCCTCATCATAGGTAAGCGGATCTGCTTCTACATGATAGGTGACAAAGTCACTTCCGAAGTCCTTCGGCCTCCTCATACGCTTAGCTGATGGCTCAGATTATTCTAGTTCAATCGTTGTTTCAACAACATCTTCTTGGACCATATATTCATTGAAGACTTCAGTTTCCTGCGCACCCTCAATGTTCTCTGGTACATCCGCAAGAACAATATTCTTGTGCCTTGCAAATTTGTCTTTAAAATATTTTG
This sequence comes from Iris pallida, assembly GCA_029216955.1. NCBI lineage: Eukaryota > Viridiplantae > Streptophyta > Magnoliopsida > Asparagales > Iridaceae > Iris > Iris pallida. The sequence continues at coordinate 10,441,055 of JANAVB010031416.1, read as the reverse complement.
CGTCGCAAGATTCAATGATATGATTTGACTCAATATCAAGAAATCTTCGAGCATCACTCTTCTCGGCATACCCCAAGAAGATCGTCTTAGTAGTCCTTGTCCCAAGTTTCTGAATCTTCAGATCTGGAAGCTTGACATATGCCAGACACCCCCACACTCGAATGACATTCAAATTAGGTCTGACCTTGAACCAGAGTTCATGAGGAGTAACGTCTTAAGTTGCATGAGACACTCTATTTAGAATAAAAGTGGCCGTCAATGCAGCTTCTCCCCAGTAGCACTTAGGAAGACCAGCAGTCAACAACATTGAGTTAATCATTTCTGTTAACGTTCTGTTCTTTCTCTCTGCTACTCCGTTTGATTGAGGAGAGTACGGAGCCGTAGTCTCATTGACAATTCCATGTTCTTTGTAGAACGATGCAAATTTATGAGACCTGTACTCCCCACCTCGATCACTTCTTATTCTTTTGAGTTGTTGTCCAGTCTGCCGCTCAGCTTCGGCTCTGAACTCCTTAAACTTCTCGAATGCTTCGTCTTTAGCCTTCAGCAAGTAGACGAACGCATACTTTGAGAAGTCATCGATGAAGGTTATGAAATACTTTATCCCGGCCTTTGTAGAGAACTGTTTGAAGTCACAGATATCGGAGTGTACTAACTCCAGAAGATCTGTACTTTGATTAACCCGTAGAAAGGGTTTCCTTATGATCTTCGTTTGAGCACAAACTTCACATTTCTCTACCTTACCCACACACTTGGAGATAAGTTCCAGACTAGACATTCTGTTTATTCGTTTACAATGAACATGTTCTAGCCTATTATGCCACAACTCAAGAGTATAAGCAGAAGGAGTGATTGCATTAATTACATTAATTATATTGGACTGATTCACAAGCTGAATTTTGAACATCCCTTCGGTATAAAAAGCTTTCCCGAAATATGTTCCCTTAATAGACATCACCATCTGGCCAGCATTGATGTCCATCCTGAGGCCTGCGTTGCATAGTAGGCCTCCCAAGATCAGGTTTTTGGCGATAGCAGGTACGTGTTTCATGCCTTGAAGCGTCAGAGACTTCCCCGAAGTCAGCTTCAACACCACCGTCCCGATCCCGAACACTTCAGCTTGTGTCTAGTTCGCCATCATAACCACTTCAGAAGTTGGTGTGTAGGTGGTGAACCACTCCTTACTGGAGCAGACATGGCAGGAGGCTCCAGTGTCTACCCACCAGTCAGAGTCAGTCCCTACCGCATCAACCTGTACAATCATAGCAACAACGTCAGTGATCATAGATACCTTACTAGGCTCTCCTTGCTCTGATTGCTTGGTCTTTGCTTTACATTCACTTTTGAAGTGGCCCTTCTTGCCACACTTGAAGCAAGGCATCTGAGACTTTGGCTTCTTTTGCTTGAAAGAAGTTTCCTTGACTTTCAGATTGTCAGGGTCCTTCTTCTTGCTATGGAAAGCCGCCTGCTTTCCCCTTGGTTCCTTGGTATGAACCATATTGGCGTTAGCCAATTTTGGAAAGTGAGTCCACCTTGAGTTGAGCCCGCATCTGGTCCTCAACATAGATTTTCTGTAAAAGATCTTCAAGGCTGATCTCAAGCTTTTTCCTATGCATGTTTGCATAGAACTTACTCCACCCAGCGGGGAGCTTTGAGACAATCCCTCAAACAACAAACTTTTTGGGGAGGGGCATCGCCTCGTCTTCCAATTTCTGTCGCAGCTTCAGAAATTTTTTTACCTGCGACAACATGGACTTCTCGTCCTCAAAGAGCCATTTGTGATATTTTTCAACCACAAATATCTTGCTCATGTTCTTGTCTCCAGAGACTCTCATATGTCTCTGGCAATTAGTTTTTTACTGTAGGATTCTGCTAGGGAATCCTCCATAACATTCAGGATAAGCAGCCTGCAAATGCTATTCTCTTTTCTCCACTTGGCCTGAAGTTTAGTAGCTGCAGCGATTGCAGCACTAGACCCAGTATCTGGAACAGTAGGTTCCTCTTCAAGAAGCACGTGATCAACGTCTCTGAGTTGAAGAGTGAGATAAACCTTCATCTTCCAGACTTGATAATGCTCTCCATCAAACTTTCTAACTTACAAAAGTCAGTATTGAGGAGTAAAGCATTAAAGTTTCTATCGTAGCAATATAGCTTTGAGATTGTTAGTGCCGGGGCACAATTGTTTGATAGAAAACTATGTATGAAACAATTATAAGAACAATGTTCCAACGCAACACTTCTTGAAAGGTTGCGCAAGTATAACGAAGATCTCGTTATTATATTACGAATCAAAAAAAAGATTTCGTAATCTACAGCAGCATATGACATACGAGAATCTAAGAGGATTTCGTAATCACAGCAGCGAAGAAGATGACAGACGAAAGATGGAAGATGGCCTGCTGGGGTGAATGATTACCATTGCTCAAAGCTATATTCGTCCCACACGAATAGCTTCCAGGAACCAGCAAGTTCGTCGAAGAACTTTAGAACACATCTGCTCTTCTGACTCCTCGGATCATACACGGACTCCCTTTCAAAAGCAACGCTGGTACAAAACTTCTCTTCTCACTCATAGACTCTGTTTACTTGTGTTAAGAAACACTTGTAAACTTTTATGACTCTCTGAATGTGTTTTGTCCCTTGTGCTTGTGAGAGAGAAGAGACCTTATATAGGCTCGAGTAGCAACTGTCCGGTTAGCACAACATTCGGGACGTGGTAATAACCACTCCGAACGTGCAGTAGCCGCTCAGATCATGCACATGCACGATCTGAAGCAAGTTGTGCCACTCTAGCAACCCGAGCGTCTTGCACCTTGCGTACAGAGCTACTTGTGCCACACTGTGCCATACGCCTTGCGCGCCTTGCACACCTTGCGCCATACGCACAACGCGCACTTTGTGCCCCTTGCACAACCTGGCGCAACCTATGCGTAACCTGCGCGCAACCTGCAGCCTGTGTGCAACCTGGGCAACCTGTACGTAGCCTACGTGCAACCTGGCGCGCACCCTGGTCGTGCAACCTGTGGCGCGCAACGTGGCAGCGCAAGTGGCTCGCGCAACGAGCGCAACTAAAGCGCACTATGCGCCTAGCGACGATGCTGACGTGCTAAGTGCAAAGTGCGCCAACAAAATGCCACATTACGCCTCATGAGCCCATGAGCCCGAGCTAGTCCGAGTCCGAGTCCGCTATGGAAATAAATTTTCCAAGAGCAAAAAACATGAATGCTTTCAATTGTTGATTTAGTCTTTTTTCTATCAAAAAATTGTGTTCCGGCACTAACAAAAATCAGTTTGGATTAAATTAAAATTTGGATTGTAGTAACTGATGTTGTATGATTATTTTTATTTTGATTGGACCGAACCCACCTCAGTTCATGCATATATCCATTCTTGCGCCCATAAATGTTTTAGTTTATGATAGCGGGAAGAGTCCTGCTTGACAGAAGATGATTGACAGGCGATTGAAGACGTGGTGTGGTCCATGGAGTGGATATTAATTTTTAATTTTAATTCTAAACTTTTTTTTATGTTATATGTTATATTAGTCATCATGTCAGATACCACGTAAAAAATGATTAATTTGAAAGAATATTTTGAAAGTACCAATAATGGCATTGTTCTTTACGAATAGCATATATATACCATCAGTTCATGTTTAGATTCATCGTTCTTTCTGGCAATAAGAATCTGTTGCATACCATAGCTATTTGTTAGGGCTTTTGATACCATTTTTTTTAATCCTAGCTAGTAGCAACCAAATCTCGGGATTATAGTACGCATAAATCTAATTAGACAATGAGTTAGTTCTTGGCTACATAGCACCGATACATAAAATAGTTCATGTACCCTATTGTATGTGTCTATATTAAAACTGAATTTAAGTTCTAAATTAGAAATTAATTGAGCTAAAATCTAGCAACTAAGGGTCTGCTTGGCAATTATAGGGGTAGTGGTTATGAGGTGTTTTTAGAGTAACGGTTATGAGGGGTCCGGTTTTGGATGGTTTTTAAGTAGCGGCTTTTAAACCAGTCCAATCCATGCTTGGTAATTCAGTAACGAGCGGTTCTGAAAGTTTTTTCCACGAATAAATTAAATAGGGAAGGATATCAATAGTTATAATTATATATATATTTTTGTGAGGATATAATTGGAATAAAAAAATAGAGCCGCCCAAAACCCACCGATTTGGGGTGTTTATAAAGCCATCCAAAAATACAATACACCGGTTTTGGGGGGTTTTTGAGTCGACCAAAACCGGTGCCTCAAAAAAATTAACAAGCAGGTGTTTTCATAAACGGTCGTTTCAAAAACACCCTAAAACCGGTGAAAACACCGTTACCAAGCAGACCCTAATGGATCTACGATTGGTCACTGAAAGCATGCACGTCTCCTTGTGGGAATCATAGTGTGTATAGTAGCCATAGTTTAAATCTGTCATAGTTAGTTTATCAAGTTATGATTGGAGTAAAGTACAACAATAATTCTACACACTATAATATACGTGCATATGAATAGAAAAAAAAGTAACTATCTATATACATGTCATCACAGATCAAAAGAAAATATATCATGACTAGAATAAGGGTAAATTGCAAAAAAAAACCCTCGTTAGATGTATACCTTTTGCATATAAAGACCTTTTAGTCAATTTTAGCAGTTAAAGACCCCCGCAATTAGTGACTTGCTCGGAATAGGACCTCCCGTCTGAGAGCCGTTGGAAACAGCCGTTACTCTCCATTTTTTTGAAAACTTTTAATGAAACACCAAAAATACCCTTTGTATTTGATCTATTTAAGGCTGACGATGTTTGGGGCTTGGAAGAACGGCCGGGGCTACCACAGTAGCTTGGGGATTCCACAGCAGCTTGGGGGTTGAACACAACTGTCACTTCCCATTCCCAGAATACGTATTTTAAATACATGTACTGCTGGAATGTATTTATTTAATATTTATCATGTATTGTTCTGTATTTAAATTCCTTTAATTCATGTTAATTAATTTTTTGCATTTTACTTTCAGCATTTTAATTTCTGCTTTGCTTTTGGGTTCGGCCTGAGTTGGTTTATTTTCCAGTCATCGGGTGGTTCAACATGACCCCACCTACCACCACTCCTTTATTTAAAAGCCCCCAAACCCTTCTCTCTCTTCATTACTTCTCCTTCTTCATTACTCTTCTTCATCCTCCATAACTCTTCCCCACCTACCCAGCCGCATAGGCAAGTGTCAACTTGCTTCATGATGGAACCCCAGTATTTTTGTTCCATCATCTTTCTTACTTGATCTTAAGTCTCTTTAGTATTTAGTATTTGCAATTTCCATGGCTCATTTCATGTAGATCTAAGTTTAATGTATTTTCAGATTTTTTAGGTTTTGATCTAGTAAACTTTGTTACCTCCAAGTTTTGATGGTTCCATGTTGTAAAGAATTTCGTTCTACCCCATTTTCGACCCATGGAAGTCCAGATTTGGGCTTGGAATGAAAGATTTAGAGAGCTTGGAAACAAAGGCTTCCATGGTTCTGTTCTTGGAAGTGGAGAAAAAGAACAGTACTTGACCGCATGAGTTTTCATGCGGCAAGTCTCTCTTGGCCGCATGAGCTCTGTTATTTTCAGCCGCATGGCACTTTTTAGCCGCATAGAGCAATCCTGGCCGTATGGCACTTCCCAGCCGCATGTGCATTCGCAGCCGCATGCACTTCTATTGGCCGCAGCCGCATGGACTAATCATTCTCGGCCGCATGGATTAATCATTCTTAGCCGTAGGAGCATTCAGCCCGAGCCGCATAAAACCTATCACTTTTCAGCCGCATGTGACCCATTCATTCCAGCCGCATAGAACCCAAGCTTCTCGAGCCGCATGGCTCTGCCGCATATTTTTGACCACATAAAGCTTGTCATCTCCTGGCCGTATAAGCTTTGGTAATTCCAGCCGCATGAGTCGAGTTCTACCCGACCGCATGAGATCGTATTCCTTTTCAGCCGCATAAGCTTGCACCCGTTTCGAGCCGCATAGGCCCTGTCTTCCAGTTGCCGCATGCTCTTCTAGCCACATGGAATTAGCTTCCCATCCGCATGAGTTCGACCTGAGCCGCATGGGGTCCCTATCCTTGGCCGCATAGACTTGTTATTTCTTAGCCGCATATGCATGTCTTACTCAGCCGCATGAATTAATAATTTTCCGGCCGCATGAACTCTAACCCATAATGCCCTTTGGGCTGATTCTGTCCTAATTAACATTGATTGTTATCTTGACATTAATTAACATTGATTGTTATCTTGGAATTAATTAACATTGATTGTTATTAGTAATTGATCATGCGTTCCTAGTTGGAACTAAGAGACTGGCTAGTCGTCTTATTGAATTGAATGAATGAGACACGTTCATATTAACTATGAACTATTGTAATCGACTGGCTGATCCCGAACATTGGCATACAGGCACATGCAGGCTTCAATTTATTTATTTATTTATTTATTTATTTATTTATTTTACAAAAGCAACATGTGTACTTTATGGTCAAGGCATGATTATCCCGTAGATAGTTTTAATTGTTGCATTATGCTATGTAAGACCTACAAACTAACTGCACAGGTATCGTTGTAGAGTTGTACATGTCGTGCTTGTACGAAAGTACTCATTTTGAATGACCATGATCCACGGTATGGGATTTCACTTAACATAGAGGCTATTAAGTTAAATAAAATAATGATTGCATGGAGAGAATGGATTCTCGAGTTCTTACATGGCAGCCCTCTTTGGGACTATTAGTGCCCGACAGGCCGGCTGGTTCCCACAGATACTGTAAATCTGCCACACGGACAGGGAGCGGTATCTGCTTATATTATTTATTGTACATTGTATATTGATGACGGACGTCCCGCTGGGACTCGTCTAATTCATGATTGGCGCAATTGATTGATTGGATAGACTAGCCTTTCTTGCACATAGTAAGTACTGAGGAATCCTTATTGCATAATTCCAGGATAACTTGGAACTCACTATAGCAAGCCGTAGTAGTTGCATGGCCGTTTAAGTTGACTTTTTTGTGTACTATACCTACTCTGTTGACTAACTGAGATGATCAGAATGTCAGGGCATGACGGGCCAACTTCTGTCCTTGTTTGGTTGGGAGGTTGGTTCGAAGTGTCGTGATGTTATGTGAATCCTAGTAGCTAGCAGAGATCTATTTTCATATTCTCTTATTACTTGTTTTAATTCCTCATATCGTGCTCCCTTGCGGTACTTGCTATTAGAGGTCTAACCTCTCTGGTTTTGCATGGCCAGATTTAGAGCCGGCCCCCGAAGACTCAGCTTACTTCCACCTCCAAGATGGTCAATACTAGAGGAATGATCGTAGGAGGACTCGAGTGGGTTCCTTACTTTCCTACTCGTTTTGTTATTTACTTTATACTTACCGTTTGGCACCGACATGTTAGTCGAATTATCTTGTAATTACTTTTGCATAATTGTAACTAAGTCAGGCTGCAGCTGATAACAATTGTGTATACTTTACTATATCATCTGGCTATGTTTTGTAAAGCCAGATATCAAGAACATTTTGACTGAGCATTTGGGACGCCTTACTGCTTTATCGTACATGTTCTCTATTTCTGTTTCTTGTTTGAATGATTGAGACAATAGATGTGAAGTGACCATAGTGAGATTTTTATGTAGTATGCACCCCCTCGTCTTTTAGACAGCATTGATCGTATTATACGGTATTCATCTACCCGTAATACATAGCTGGCTGAGTCATTCTCCCGCTCCCCAGTATTCTGGTTCTGGGCGTGACAAGATTTTAGTGGTGGCCCATGCAGGCCTGATTTTAGACTTGTGGGGTGTTTTTATTTATAGGATGTCTCAATCACACATATTTTTCCTTGATCTTATGATTCGTTACTCTCGATTCTAGTTTGACATTTCGGTATCCTTCGACTTCATTGATCCTTCATGTCCGGTCGTTTGATTGCTCTCTTGTCCCTTTTCTTAGGGGCATTTTGTCCGCATTTGTCACGACTGGACAGCAACAACAAGGGCAACATGGACAACATGACCATGTTGTTCAGCAACAAGGGCCAATACTACCTCAAGAGACTATCCAAGTAGAAGTGATAGTGGAACTAGCAGCTGGATCGCAGTATCCGGAGGTTCCGACGCCACCAATAGTTCTACCTACCCCTGTGGAAGTGGACACACCGGCCCTTCTGGAGATCATGAGAGAGATGATGCCTACTCAGCAACATCAGATGTTAGCCAATCAGCGCATGCACGCTCAGTTACAGGAGCAGAACGTACTACTCAACCAAGGATTGCAGACGACTTTGGAAAGAGGGGAGATGACAGATTCAGGAGCATCAACCAGATTTTGCAAGTACAACCCTCGCCGTTTTGAGGGCACGGAAGATGCCATCTCAGCAGATGCATGGCTTAAGGATATTGAGGCTATTCTGACAGCCGCTAAGGTGCAAGCAGAAGAACGTGTGGATCATGTGAAGTTGTTGCTTCAGGATCTCGCACGTGATTGGTGGGAATCAGAGAAAGTGGGCATCAGACGTCCTGTTGCTTGGGACGATTTTACTGTAAGGTTTAAGACCAAGTACTATGGAGTTGTGGCGCAGTTTGAGCTACAATAGAAGTTTATCAGCCTCAAGCAGGCCGACAAGATAGTAGATGCTTATGCAGCGGAGTTCTGCAGATTGAGTTGGTTCGCCCCAGAGATGGTAGCAACGGAGAGCCAGAGGGCTATGAAGTTCCAGCAAGGGTTTCATCTTGAGCTCTTGCAATTGATAGAGGGAAACAATTGTCACGCCCCGATTCGGGAAATCGCTCGCTTTGCTTCGATTCACGCCGAATCGATCATCCTCGCTAAGGCGTGATGCCGTACAAGTCTGGAGTTGCACTTGTATAAGGCTAGAACATGCACATTTATATCACTTTGAAATATTTGAAAGTAAGCCACAGTTGCGGAAACATTGAGACACAATATAGGAAGAAAAAATACTCATTTTATTCATAATTGTAGTAAGAATACAACTTTTCTCGATAATATTTGAAATACCATTTCGGCTACATTGATTCATGAAAAAAAGTACAACTGATAGGTTGCCATGAAATAATTTTCCGTTCCATACATCATGCCCCTTTAGTACTTTGAAATATAAGCAGCTATCTTTGAAAACTCCGCAATACTTTGTGCGTCTTTTAGGGAAAACAACTTGAAAGAAAACAGCAGTTCAGAAAGCTTTAGTTGCGAGGTGCGCCCGAGCCTTCTCCAGTACCTGTGGAGGAGGGGTCAGCACATTATAACAATGCGCTGGTGAGCCCCGTTGGCCCACTCAGCTAAACCAACATTTTATTAATGACAAACATTTTAAAGATATGAACTTATTAGGGACAGGCAACATTTAGAGTAAATCACAATTCAAATGACATGGTATTTCATGAAACCATGTTTACTTTACAATTGGCCGAATCCAGCTTTCCTGCATAAGATACAGGATAATAATAATAATATACTTACCGCCCCTGCATAAGACATTGATTAGCATACATCCTTACAACATGACCACTGGTGGTTGTGCACCATGTCGACGTGCCATATAGGACTTCGTATTGGTATGCGATTGACCATTCACTGGGTTGAGAGCCCAAATGAAGGTTCCGATACCGTACTACCAAAGCACTAATTCCTCCTAGGCCGACTCGATCCCACCGCCGCAGGTACCGTTCGAGGAAATCCTTGTATACAAGTACGTCTATGGTCATGCAAATGTATGTCCGACTCGATAAATATTGTGTGCATAGAATATTAAGTACTAAGCAACATGTTTATTCCCAACATTTCATATCTCAACATCATAGGCATCAATTATCTAAATTCAATGTTCAAGCGACAAGCACAATCTCAATGTTGTTCACAGTGTAATCAATTCTTTCAATGTTCAAGGGACTAGCATTCATTTCAATGTTCTATGGACTAGCATTCATTTCAATGTTCTATGGACTAGCATTCATTTCAATGTTCTATGGACTAGCATTCATTTCAATGTTCAATCTCTAGCTTCTTGGTGGTATTGACTTGTGGCATTTAGCAACTTGATATCGATCAACGGATGTTGCAAGAAAATTGTTTAGTTGGCATAAAGGAATAGTGAGAGGGACAATACCACCACAGAGATCCACACTCACCAAATTAGAGAATCGCCGAGAGAAAAAGGAACACTTGCACGCTTAGCCTTCCGTCACGCGTCAGTCTGCATTGGCACCAAAAGTTTGGTTAATAATCCGTCTCGTTGTGTTCTCTTCTCTCAGAATTCTCAAGAATGAATGCTATGCAAATCGATGAAAACGGGCAAGAATCAAATCATCGAAAATCATTCAAAAAAGCATCCATCAAAACCAAGCAACAAAACCAGCAGCAAAACATCCAGAGAAAACTCTTGGACGTATTTCAAGAGAAACCAATCCATTAGTTGGAAAGGTTCTTATGCACTTGTCCGTGATCGATTCGGTGCAGACGGTAAGTTTTTCCAATACTCGGTTCCAACCGAGTTAGCCAAGCCACAAGCCTTACATAGTGAACCGCTAGGAGCGGGACACTACATAATATACCACTAAGAAAAAGTTTCGTCCTCGAAACTTAAAGCAAAAGTCCTACCTCAAAATTATCAAACAGCGAGGGGTATTTCACTCGCATCTCCTCTTCTAGTTCCCACGTCGACTCCTCTACAGCATGGTTCCGCCACAGCACGTTGACCAGGGATACTGTCCGATTCCGCAAAACTTTGTCTTTCCTGTCCAAAATTTGGACAGGCTCTTCAGTGTAGGATAGGTCAGCGCTCAACTGCAACTGATCGAAGTTCACTACATGGCTTGGATCATGCACGTACTTTCGTAGTTGAGATACATAGAAGACATCGTACACATCAGCCAGAGCCGGAGGTAGTGCAAGTCGATAAGCCACTGAGGCTACCTTCTCCAAAATCTCGAAGGGTCCAATAAATCTCGGGCTTAGCTTTCCTTTCATCCCAAACCGCATCACACCTAGCATGGGTGTGACCTTCAAGAAGACATGATTACCTGCTGTGAATTCCAAAGGTCGTCGATGTACGTCCGCATAACTCTTTTTTCGACTTTGAGCCACTCTAAGTCTTTCTCGAATTAAGCGAACTTTCTCGACGGCCTGTTCCACAAGTTCTGGTCCGAGCACTTGCCGTTCACCGACTTCATCCCAGCATATCGGTGATCGACATTTTCGTCCATATAAGGCTTCATACGGGGCCATTTAGATACTTGCCTGATAACTGTTGTTATAGGCAAATTCTGCTAGTACGAGATGCGCGTCCTAATTTGTCTTCGAGTCGAGCACGCACAATCTCAACATATCTTCAAGGATCTGATTTACTCTCTCTGTCTGACCATCAGTCTGCAGATGGTAAGCCGTACCGAAGTTCAACTTTGTGCCCATTGCCGAGTGCAGACTTATCCAAAATCGCGACAAGAATCTTTCGTCTCTATCCGATACTATAGAAGCTGGCACCCCATGCAATCGGACAATTTCGTTTATGTAGATCTGAGCCAACCATTCTACGCCCCACGTAACTTTTATTGGAATGAAATATGCCGACTTGGTTAATCTATCCACGATAGCCCAAATCGCATCATTTCCCTTCTGATTTCTTGGCAAGCCAACTATAAAATCCATACAGATATTATCCCACTTCCACAGTGGGATAGCCAAATTTTTAGTTCTCCGCCTGGCCGTTGGTGTTCGGCCTTCACACGTTGACAATCCAAGCATTGTGACAAAAATAGTGCCACATCCTTCTTCATGCCATGCCACCAAAATGTGGTGCGCAGATCTTTATACATTTTCGTGCTTCCCGGATGCAAGGAATACTTTGAGAAATGAGCCTCGGTCAGTATTTCTTTCCTGATATTCTCATCCTCAGGGACGCACAATTTCCCCTTGACACGAATAGTGTCATCTTCAACGGTAAAGTCCGACGCCTTTCCTGCTAGAATCAACTCGCGTATCTTCTGCAGAAACGGGTCATCCTTCTGAGCAATCTTAATCCTTCCCTGGAGACTCGGCTCAAGCTGCAATTGAGCCAACTGTACATTCTGCGGACGGATCCTGAATTCGATGTCCATCTCTTCAAGATCCCGTAGTACCTATTTTGCTATTGCTAGTGATCCAACAAATTTTTGACTCAATGCATCAACTACCACGTTTCCTTTACCCGGCGTGTAAGAGATTGTCAAGTCATAATCTTTGATCAATTCTAACCAACGCCGCTGCCTCAAATTCAATTCCTTCTGCGTGAATATGTGTTCCAGGCTTTTGTGATCCGTGAAGATCTCGCAGGACACACCATAAAGATAGTGTCGCCATAATTTCAACGCGAACACAATCGCCGCCAGTTCCAAATCATGTGTTGGGTAATTCTTCTCTTGCTGTTTGAGTTGTCTCGAAGCATAAGATATTGTCTTCCCACGTTGCATGAGAACACATCCCAAACCAAGTCCCGACGCGTTACTGTAGATCTGAAATCCCTCAGAGCCTTCCGGAAGTGCTAAAATTGGGGCCGTGACGAGCCGCTGCTTGAGTTCTTGGAAGCTACTCTCACAGTCGTCAGTCCACTTAAATACGACTCCCTTCTGAGTTAGGCGAGTCAAAGGTGATGCGATTCTCGAGAAGTCTTTCACAAATCTACGGTAGTACCCGGCTAAACCAAGGAAACTCCGTATTTCACTAGCTGATGCAGGCTGCTTCCAGTCCACAACTGCCTCAATCTTCTTTGGGTCGACGGCAACACCTTCTGCCGAAACAACATGTCCAAGGAACGACACGCTGTTCATCCAAAATTTGCACTTGCTTAGTTTTGCATAGAGCAGGTTGTCCCGCAGCGTCTGAAGTACTTCTCTCAAGTGTCCGACATGAGTCTCCCTATCCTTTGAGTAGATCAAGATGTCATCAATGAACACAACGACAAACTTGTCTAAGAACGGTCGAAACACTCTATTCATTAAATCCATAAAGGCTGCTGGAGCATTAGTCAAGCCGAATGGCATGACCAAAAACTCATAGTGTCCGTATCTCGTACGGAATGCTGACTTAGGAACATTTTTGGGTCTGATCTTCAATTGATGGTATCCTGAACGAAGATCGATTTTACAAAACACGGTCACCCCTTGTAGCTGATCGAATAGATCATCTATCCTTGGCAAGGGATACTTGTTACGGATGGTTGCCTTGTTTAGTTCTCTGTAATCGATGCACAGCCGCATCGTCCCATCCTTCTTCTTTACAAACAGTACTGGAGCTCCCCATGGAGATACACTTGGGCGAATGTATCCCCGGTCTAGTAATTCTTATAGCTGTACCTTTAGTTCCTTCAATTCTGCCGGAGCCATCCTGTACGGCGCCTTAGATATCGGACGAGTATCCAAAAATGTATCAATTGTGAATTCAATTTCTCTATCCGGTGGCATCCCAGGTATCTCATCCAGAAACACATCGGGAAACTCTGCCACAATTTCGGTCTGATTCGAGCCTACACTCTTCATTCGAGTGCTTGGACAGAAACAAAAAAGCCTTCACACCCCGAGTACAGCATGTGCCTTGCTGTAACTGCCGATATTACCATAGGTCCTTGGAACGCCGAGCCGTACGAGTAAGAGAACTCTATTTCTCCAGGTAGGCGAAACATAACTCTCTTATCCGTACAGTCGATCGTTGTATGACAGACGCTGAGCCAGTCCATTCCCAATATGATATCGTACTCTTTGATGTCGAGTACAATTACGTCGAAAGATAAAGTCTTGTCTCCAATCTTAATATAGCCGTCCCTGCAAATCAAAGTTGCAGGCATATCTACTCCCGAAGGAGTACTAACACACAAAGCTGTCTTTAGTTGAGTCATACAAAATTTATTTTCCGTTGCAAAATCAGAAGAGATAAAGCAATGAGTAGCACCAGAATCAAAAAGTACTCTTACAGTTATGCCTTTGTACAGTAACATACCTGTTATAACATTCTCTGCGGTCTGGGCCTCTGCCTGAGTCAAGACATAAACCCTTGCTTAGCCACCTTGTTGATTCGGTGCATTCCCAGTTGGAGCTGGCAAGGCTGGTGGCGCTTGGCCACAATTTTGGTTGTTATGTTGGCCCCGGTTCTGATTATTGTTATGCCCACGATACTGATTGTTTCCTCTGCCTCTACAGTCAACTGCCCTATGGCCTATACCTCCACATTTGAAACATCCAGCACGACAGTCCTCAGTTTTATGCCCCCACCTGTTGTATTTATTACAACGTGGCAACTGCTGCTGAGGTCCCTTGTTATCCCTTGTGTTGTGACGCTTAGGTGCGTCATTTCTTCCCGCCGACCAAGGTCGTTTCTGGTTATTGCCTTGGTAGTTCTGTGTTGTCCCACGACTAGCCGGCTTATGAAATCTCTCCATCTCGAGAGCTGTCTCGTACGTCTCCCGGTAAGACGTATATTTTCGAGTTAGAACATCCCGTTCCAGGCCCTCATTCAAGTCTTGCACAAATCTTCCTCGTTTTACGTTGTTATTCGGTACCATGTACCCAGCGAATACGACTCTCTTTAAAAACTATGTCTCATAATCATGCACTGACATACTGCCTTGTCGAAGTACAATGAACTCATTCTCTTTTTGTTGTCGGACAGCGGGTGGAATGAATTGAGTAATGAAAGCCTGCTTGAAGGCCTCCCAAGACATCTTTATATCCTGACTATTTTTATAAAGTGCCTGTCTCTGCGAAATCTACCACTCCTGGGCCTTGAGACGAAGTTGTACAGCGGTACACTCCACTCTCTTACTGCCCTGAATCTCTAACATTCGGAAATAGCCCTCCAGTGTGTTCAAGAAGCCCATCACCTCATCTGGCTTCTCTTTTCCATTAAATTCAGGCAGGTCGCAACTTTTAAATTCAGAGAACTTGAAGCTCGTTCTCTTCCGTGTCGGCGTCTCAGATTTCTCTGTCGGTACTTCCACGGTCTCGGTTGCTGCGGCCTTTGCAGAAACATTGGAATCGACCGTCAGCTTGGTGACAATCTGAGTTAGACTATCCACTTGTTTTTGTTGAGCATCCAGTTGCTCCTAAAACTGATACTGAAGCTGCTCTTGAAGTACGTGATGTTGAGCTTCGCTCTGCTTCCTCTGAGCCTCCATTTGCTTAATCAGTTTCTCAATTGGGTCAGACGATGAATTCGTCTTTGCACTATCACCCTTGGTCATTCTACAACAAAAAAATAATTCCATTAGCACTCACAAAATTTTTGTGGGCTTATTGTATGGAACATTATTTCATGCCAGCGCTATCGACACCATCAATCGAGAAAATTTGCATCAAGACTTCCTTTTTGAAAAATATTTTTGAAATCCGAGGATTTGAAACCGTGCTTTGATACCAACTTTTCATGCCCCGATTCGGAAAATCGCTCGCTTTGCTTCGATTCACGCCAAATCGATCGTCCTCGCTAAGGCGTGATGCCGTACAAGTCTGGAGTTGCACTTGTACAAGGCTAGAACATGCACATTTATATCACTTTGAAACATTTGAAAGTAAGCCACAGTTACGGAAACATTGAGACACAATATAGGAAGAAGAAATACTCATTTTATTCATAATTGTAGTCAGAATACAACTTTTCTCGATAATATTTGAAATACCATTTCGGCTACATTGACTCATGAAAAGAAGTACAACTGATAGGCTGCCATGAAATAATTTCCCGTTCCATACGTCATGCCCCTTTAGTACTTTGAAATATAAGCATCTATCTTTGAAAACTCCGCAATACTTTGTGCGTCTTTTAGGGAAAACAACTTGAAAGAAAACAGCAGTTCAGAAAGCTTTAGTTGCGAGGTGCGCCCGAGCCTTCTCCAGTACCTGTGGAGGAGGGGTCAGCACATTATAACAATGCGCTGGTGAGCCCCGTTGGCCCACTCAGCTAAACCAACATTTTATTAATGACAAGCATTTTAAAGATATGAACTTATTAGGGGCATGCAACATTTAGAGTAAATCACAATTCAAATGATATGGTATTTCATGAAACCATGTTTACTTTATAATTGGCCGAATCCAGCTTTCCTGCATAAGATACAGGATAATAATAATAATATACTTACCGCCCCTGCATAAGACATTGATTAGCATACATCCTTACAACATGACCACTGGTGGTTGTGCACCATGTCGACGTGCCATATAGGACTTCGTATTGGTATGCGGTTGACCATTCACTGGGTTGCGAGCCCAAATGAAGGTTTCGATACCGTGCTACCAAAGCACTAATTCCTCCTAGGTCGACTCGATCCCACCGCCGCAGGTACCGTTCGAGGAAATCCTTGTATACAAGTACGTCTATGGTCATGCGAATGTGTGTCCGACTCGATAAACATTGTGTGCATAGAATATTAAGTACTAAGCAACATGTTTATTCCCAACATTTCATATCTCAACATCATAGGCATCAATTATCTAAATTCAATGTTCAAGCGACAAGCACAATCTCACTGTTGTTCACAGTGTAATCAATTCTTTCAATATTCAAGGGACTAGCATTCATTTCAATGTTCTATGGACTAGCATTCATTTCAATGTTCTATGGACTAGCATTCATTTCAATATTCTATGGACTAGCATTCATTTCAATGTTCAAGCTCTAGCTTCTTAGTGGTATTGACTTGTGGCATTTAGCAACTTGATATCGATCAACGGATGTTGCAAGACAATTATTATTTTGGCATGAAGGAATAGTGAGAGGGACAATACCACCACAGAGATCCACACTCACCAAATTAGAGAATCGCCGAGAGAAAGAGGAACACTTGCACGCTTAGCCTTCCGTCACGCGTCAGTCTGCATTGGCACCAAAAGTTTGGTTAATAATCCGTCTCGTTGTGTTCTCTTCTCTCAGAATTCTCAAGAATGAATGCTATGCAAATCGATAAAAACAGGCAAGAATCAAATCATCGAAAACCATTCAGAAAAGCATCCATCAAAACCAAGCAACAAAACCAGCAGCAAAACATCCAGAGAAAACTCTTGGACGCATTTCAAGAGAAACCAATCCATTAGTTGGAAAGGTTCTTATGCACTTGTCCGTGATCGATTCGGTACCGACGATAAGTTTTCCCAATACTCGGTTCCAACCGAGTTAGCCAAGCCACAAGCCTTACATAGTGAACCGCTAGGAGCGGGACACTACAACAATTACCAGACTTTTGATAAGGTATTAACGGCAACCCGTAGGCATGAGATCACCATTCAAAGGATCACGGCAAGGACTGGAGGTCAGAAGAGATCCCACAGTCAGATTAAAGGAGGAGGGGAAGCAGCGCTCCGAACAACAGCACCGTCCCTTGGCATTTGCATTCACGATGTGACAATACGAGGGCCAGCACCACCGCCAAGGCAGCAACAACAGCAACAGAGGAAGAACCAGCAACCCCCCAGCGGGCTGTACTTATTGTGGGAAGGTAGGACACACTAGAGATGTGTGTCGGACATTGAACGGACTGTATTTGATATGTGAAAGTCCAAATCATCGGGTTACCACATGTCCCATGAATTTGAGGTCAGGAGGACCAGTACAATAATTTCCTGCTCTGCCAGCACCAGGGGCAGGCCAGTATCGAGGACCAGCGATGGCAGTGAGACCGTTGGCACAGCGCCCGTTCATGTCGCAAGCTCAGATGTTACGGCAGCATGGACCGCCGATGCAACAACAATATAGACCACCCCAGCATCACCAAGGCAGGGGCCAGCACAGCACCAGGCTAGGCCGCAGCATGGGAACCAACAAGGAGGTCGAGAGCAGGTATTCACTCTGTCCTTGGAAGAGGCATTGGCATCGGGAGATGTTGTGGCAGGTAACATTCTCGTCGCCTCATATCCCACAGTAGCATTATTTGATTCGGGAGCATCACACTCATTTATATCTGCACAATTTGCAACACGGCTAGGAATAGAGTTCGAGGCATTGCCAGGGAGGTTGAATATACTCACTGGTAATGGGCTCGTAGGAGTTAGTATAGTTATTCTAGCGTGTAGCGTTGTAGTTTGCAGGCATTCCTTACCCGCCCGGTTGATAGAATTTTCTGTCAGAAATTATTATCTTAGGCATGGACTGGCTGAAAGACAGTCATACAAAAATAGATTGTCGTAGAGAGAGTATATCTTTTGATATTCTAGGCATGAAGCGGTTCACCTTAGTCAGATCAGAGGCAACTCCGCAAGAGCAGGGAGTAGTAACGGCAATGGAAGAAGTTCTAGTTCTGAAGGTAGTTGAAGAGTTTCTAGACGTATTTTCCAAAGAACTTTCAGGTCTACCACCGGTTAGAGATATTGAGTTCAGTATAGAATTGGTACCTAGGACTAACCCGATATCAGATCGAGTTTACAGAATGGCGGATTCAGAGCAGGCCAAGGTATATCAGCACATAGAGGAACTGAAGGAGAAGAAGTTCATCCAAGCTAGCATATCACCATGGGCAGCACCAGTGGTACTTGTAGGAAAGAAGGATGGGTCATCCAGATTATGCATCGATTACAGGAAGCTTAACGCGGCAACAGTAAAGAACAAGTACCCACTACCAAGGATCGACGACTTGTTTGATCAGTTGAGCAGAGCTAGAGTTTTCTTCAAGATAGATCTTCATTCAGGGTATCATCAAGTGAGGGTTCGGAAGGAGGATATTCCCAAGACAGCATTCAGGTCGAAGTATGGGTATTATGAGTTCTTGGTAATACCGTTTGGTTTGACCAATGCTCTAGCAATATTTATGGATTTGATGAACCGCATCTTTATGCCGTACTTAGATCAGTTTGTCGTTGTGTTTCTTGATGACATTCTCGTATACTCTGCTAATAAAGAAGAGCATGAAGATTACCTCAGAAAAGTGTTACGAGTTTTGAGAGAGAACCAGTTGTATGCCAAGCTCAGCAAGTGTGAGTTTTGGACGGATCATATTTTATTTTTGGGTCACATCATATCAGGAGCTAGAGTAGCAGTGGATCCCAAGAAGGTAGAAGTAGTAGAGAGTTGGCCAGTACCCAAGATCGTAGCAGATGTACGAAGTTTTTTGGGATTAGCAGGATATTACAGAAGGTTCGTATCAGACTTTGCAAGGCTTTCAGCACCCATGACCCGCTTGACACGAAAAGACGTGCCATTTGTCTGGTCGGCAGAATGCCAGATATTATTTAAGAATCTGAAGCAGAAGTTGATATCAGCGCCTATTCTTATATTGCCAGTTGGACCCGAAGGTTTTATAGTATATTGTGACGCGTCAGGAAAATGACTTGGGTGCGTCCTCATGCAGCATGGGAAGGTGATAGCATATGCATCTAGACAACTTAGGGACCACAAGAAGAATTATCCAACTCATGACTTGGAGTTGGCGGCAGTAGTATTTGCTTTGAAGCTATGGAGGCATTACTTATATGGTGATCGAGTGGACATGTACGCAGACCACAAAAGTCTGAAGTACATCTTTACTCAGAAGGAATTGAACATGAGACAGAGAAGATGGTTAGAATTGATCAAAGATTATGACGTGGAGCTTCAGTATCATCCAGGCAAGGCTAACGTGGTAGCAGACGCTCTTAGCAGGAGAGACGGTACATTTATGTTGACAACACATAAGCCTATCATAGAAGACCTTCAGGAGATGGGTATCGAAGTTATACTTCCTAGTGATGTGAGAATTCTGGCAAGTCTACAAGTTCAATCTGACTTGGTAGATAGGATCAAGGCAGCTCAGGCACAGGACCCAAGAATTCAGAAGCTCAGGACAGAATGTGAGTCAGGACTCAGAAAGAAGATGCAGAACCATGAAGATGGTACACTTAGGTTTGGATCACGTCTATGTGTGCCTAGTAGAAATATCATACAGAAGGTTATGACAGAAGCTCAAAGTTCTCAGTATTCTAAACACCCTGGAGGAACCAAGAAGTACCAAGATATCTAGCAGCACTTCTGGTGGAACGGGATGAAGAGGGAGATAGCTAGATTCGTTTCCCGTTGCTTGGTATGTCAGCAAGTGAAGGCAGAATAGCATAGGCCAGCCAGATTATTACAACCGCTTCCTATTCCAGAATGAAAGTGGAAACACATCATAATGGACTTTGTGACCGGTCTACCGAAATCGCCAAGTGGTAAAGATGCTATTTGGGTGATAGTAGATCGGCTTACAAAGATGGCACACTTTCTTCCTTTCAGAGTCGGGCAATCTACAAAAAAGTTGGCAGAATTGTATATACAGCAGATAGTCAGGCAGCATGGAGTCCCTGTCAGTATTGTGTCAGACAAAGATACCCGCTTTACATCATATTTCTGGAAGAGCTTACATCATAGTCTGGTACCAAGTTAAGATTTAGCACGGCTTACCATCCACAGACGGACGGGCAATCAGAAAGAACAATTCAGACTTTAGAGGATATGTTACGAGCTTGTACCCTAGATTTTGGAGGATCTTGAGAGAGCCACCTGCACTTAGTCGAGTTCTCGTACAACAACAGTTATCAAACCAGTATCCAGATGGCGCAATTTGAAGCACTATATGGTAAGAAGTGTAGGTCGCCACTAGCATGGGATGATATCGGAGAGAGGAAGATCCTAGGCCCAGAAATGATTGTCCAGACAGTTGAAGTGGTTAAGGGAATTAGAGAGCGACTTCGAGTTGCGCAGGATCGGCATCGTCATTGGGCGGACCAGCATCGTAGGCCGCTAGAGTTTTCTGTTGGGGACCACGTGTTCTTGCGGATCTCATCTACTCGTGGGATCATTAGATTTGGCGTTCGCGGGAAGTTGAGTCCACGATATGTAGTCCCGTTTGTTATCCTTGATAGGATAGGCGATGTTGCTTATCGTTTATCCCTTCCACCTTCGTTACGAGAGGTGCATGACGTGTTTCATGTATCTCAGTTGCGTAGGTATGTTTCAGACCCAAGCCATATCCTTGATCATTTTGAGCTGGTTGTTGGTACCAACCTGTCTTACGAGGAACAGCCTGTGCCCATTTTGGACCGAAGGGAGAAGATACTCAAGAACCGAACAATTAGTCTTATCCGGGTTGCTTGGGGTCATCACTCTTTAGGGGAGTCAATGTGGGAACGTAAGGATGATATCCGATCACGGTATCCGTACCTATTTGACTCATAAGGTATATCTTTTTTTGTATACCTTGATTGTCTCAACTTCTCATGCTTGTCACCTTATGAGTAGAATTGCTTAATGTCGTAGAATGTTCAACATGGATATGTTACTTACTGTTAGCATTGTAGAATAATTGCTTACTCAAATTGCTTGTACTTAGATTAGTTTAGCTCCGATGTTTCTATCCTGCTTGGATTTGAAATTCCGAGGATAGAATTTTTTTAAGGAGGGTAGAGATGTCACTCCCCGTTTCCAGAATACGTATTTTAAATACATGTACTGCTGGAATGTATTTATTTAATATTTATCATGTATTATTCTGTATTTAAATTCCTTTAATTCACATTAATTAATTTTCTGTATTTTACTTTCAGTATTTTAATTTCTGCTTTGCTTTTGGGTTCGGCCTGAGTTGGTTTATTTTCCAGCCATCGGGTGGTTCAACATGACCCCACCTACCACCACTCCTTCATTTAAAAGCGCCCAAACCCTTCTCTCTCTTCATTACTTCTCCTTTTTCATTACTCTTCTTCATCCTCCAAAACTCTTTCCCACATACCCAGCCGCATAGGCAAGTGCCAACTTGCTTCATGATGGAACCCCAGTATTTTTGTTCCATCATCTTCCTTACTTGATCTTAAGCCTCTTTAGTATTTAGTATTTACAATTTTTATGGCTCATTTCATGTAGATCTAAGTTTAATACATTTTCGGATTTCTTAGGTTTTGATCTAGTAAACTTTGTTATCTCCAAGTTTTGATGGTTCCATGTTGTAAAAAATTTTATTCTACCCCATTTCGACCCATGAAAGTCCAGATTTGGACTTGGAATGAAGGATTTAGAGAGCTTAGAAACAAAGACTTCCATGGTTCTGTTCTTGGAAGGGGAGAAAAAGAACAGTACTTGACCGCATGAGTTTTCATGCGGCAAGTCTCTCTTGGCCGCATGAGCTCTGTTATTTTCAGCCGTATGGCACTTTTTAATCGCATAGAGCAATCCTGGCCACATGGCACTTCCCAGCCGCATGTGCATTCCCAGCCGCGTGCACTTCTATTGGCCGCAGCCGCATGGACTAATCATTCTCGGCCGCATGGATTAATCATTCTTAGCCGCAGAAGCTTTCAGTCCGAGCCGCATAAAACTTGTCACTTTTCAGCCGCATGTGACCCATTTTCAGCCGCATAGAACCCAAGCTTCTCGAGCCGCATGGCTCTGCCGCATATTTTTGACCGCATAAAGCTTGTCATCTCCTGGCCGCATAAGCTTTGGTAATTCCAGCCGCATGAGTCGAGTTCTACCCGGCCGCATGAGATCGTATTCCTTTTCAGCCACATAAGCTTGCACCCATTTCGAGCCGCATAGGCCCCGTCTTCTAGTTGCCGCATGCTCTTCTAGCCGCATGGAATTAGCTTTCCAGCCGCATGAGTTCGACCCGAGCCGCATGGGGTCCCTATCCTTGGCCGCATAGACTTGTTATTTCTTAGCCGCATATGCATGTCTTACTCAGCCGCATGAATTAATAATTTTTCGGCCGCATGAACTCTAACCCATAATGCCCTTTGGGCTGATTCTGTCCTAATAAACATTGATTGTTATCTTGACATTAATTAACATTGATTGTTATCTTGGCATTAATTAATATTGATTGTTATTAGTAATTGATCATGCGTTCCTAGTTGGAACTAAGAGACTGGCTAGTCATCTTATTGAATTGAATGAATGAGACATGTTCATATTAACTATGAACTATTGTAATCGACTGGCTGATCCCTAACATTGGTATACAGGCACATGCAGGCTTCAATTTATTTATTTATTTATTTATTTATTTTACAGAAGCAGCATGTGTACTTTATGGTCAAGGCATGATTATCCCGTAGATAGTTTTAATTGTTGCATTACGCTAAGTAAGACCTACAACCTAACCGCACGGGTATCGTTATAGAGTTGTGCATGTCGTGCTTATACGAAAGTACTTATTTTAAATGACCATGATCCACGGCATGGGATTTCACTTAACATAGAGGCTATTAAGTTAAATAAAATAATGATTGCATGGAGAGAATGGATTCTCGAGTTCTTACATGGCAGCCCTCTTTGGGACTATTAGTGCCCGACAGGTCGGCTGGTTCCCACAGATACTGTAAATCTGTCACACGGACAGGGAGCGGTATCTGCTTATATTATTTATTGTATATTGTATATTGATGACGGACGTCCCGCTAGGACTCGTCTAATTCATGATTGACGCAATTGATTGATTGGATAGACTAGTCTTGCTTGCACATAGTAATAACTAAGGAATCCTTATTACATAATTCCAGGATAACTTGGAACTCACCATAGCAAGCCGTAGTAGTTGCATGGCCGTTTAAGTTGACTTGTTTGTGTACTATACCTACTCTGTTGACTAACTGAGACGATCAGAATGTCAGGGCATGACTGGCCAACTTCTGTCCTTGTTTGGTTGGGAGGTTGGTTCGAAGTGTTGTGATGTTATGTGAATCCTAGTAGCTAGCAGAGATCTATTTTCATATTCTCTTATTACTAGTTTTAATTCCTCATATCGTGCTCCCTTGCGGTACTTGCTATTAGAGGTCTAACCTCTCTGGTTTTGCATGACCAGATTTAGAGCCGATCCCCGAAGACTCAGCTTACTTCCACCTCCAAGATGGTTAATACTAGAGGAATGATCCCAGGAGGACTCGAGTGGGTTCCTTACTTCCCCGCTCATTTTGTTATTTACTTTATACTTGCCGTTTGGCACCGACATGTTAGTAGGATTGTCTTGTAATTACTTTTGCATAATTGTAACTAAGTCAGGCTGCAGCTGATAACAATTGTGTATACTTTACTACATCATCTGGTTATGTTTTTTAAAGCCGAATATCAAGAACATTTTGACTAAGTGTTTGGGACACCTTACTGCTTTATCTTACATGTTCTCTATTTCTGTTTCTTGTTTGAATGATTGAGACAATAGATGTGAATTGACCATAGTGAGACTTTTATGTAGTATGCACCCCCTCGTCTTTTAGATAGCATTGATCGTATTATAAGGTATTCATCTACCCGTAATACGTAGCTGGCTGAGTCATTCCCCCGCTCTCCAGTATTCTGGTTCTGGGGCGTGACAACAACCCTTCATTTTTTTTCTTCTGATTTTTTCAGTTCTTGTATTTTTGCTAATTTGTTTCCAAAGTAATTTGTTCTCTTTTCTAATTTATTTTCGAACAGATTAATCTAAAGTCGAAGTTATGCCTTCTAGCTCGCAATCTTCGTTCTCACGACATTGAAGTAGAAATCGAGGGAAATTTATTTACTGTCATTGTGGATCAATTAGTCCATTGAAGACTGCGTGGACGCAAGCAAACCCTGGAAGAAGATTCTATGGGTGTGCAAATTTTTCAACAAGTTCTTGTAGATTTCTACTATGGAAGGAAGATAAACTTCCAGAGTACTATCAGACTATAATGTGGAATTTAATGAAAGAATTGAAGGAGCATCAAAGGCGACGTTTAATTTCTTCTAGAGAATTGCCGGTGGCGATGACGACAAGTGAACGAAGACCATACTTCAACATGCATATTTTGCAATTTGTTTTTGGTTTTGTAACGTGCATAGTTATGTTTAAAAATTTTGTATGATGATTGCAATTGTTGAATGAAGTAATCTATGTAGGAAAAATATTGGTGACATTGTTAGCATACTTCAGTGGCACAAAAACTGAACCTGAGAGTTAATATAAAATGAGAAGATAAACTGAACCTGAGAGTTCACAAAAACTGAACCTGAGAGTTCATATAAAATGAGAAGATAAACTGAACCTGAGAGTTCACAAAAACTGAACCTGAGAGTCATATAAAATGAAGGGGTAAACTGAACCTGAGAGTGCACAAAAAACTGCAGTAAACTACAGAAATGAAGACCAACATTTGCAGACCAACATCAGTAAACTGCACAAAAACTGCAGTAAACTGCAGTAAACTGAGAGACCAACATATTTCATTGCAGACCAACATCCTTACTCATAAAATGAAGAGATTCATATAAATGCAGACCAACAAAGTTTCAACAAAGACCAATCTCTTGTTTCATTACAGACCAACATAGTTCATTGTACCTGTAGCACCCAGTTTCTAAAATGAGGATAATTTTAAAATTTTGTAATTATAATTATTTAATAATAATATTTAAACCATATTATGATTTTTGGTGATTTTAGTTAATTTAAAACTATTTTAAAATTACGACTTGTGATTTTGATGCTTTGCTAGTGCAACCTTAGAGATTACTTAACCTAGAGACTAACTATGATCATATGAGCCTAGCCATAGGTTTAGAACATCAAGTTAGGGCTTTTTAGCCTAAGGGGTATTTTGGTAATTTACTAAAAATTATTGAAATTATGGGATTTATGTGAATTATTATTATTTAATTATTGTCATGAGAGTCCCTAACCTAGTTTACCCTAATCTAGAGGTTAGCCACTAACCTAGAGACTAGAGGATGGATATTACATATTAGTCAATGTAGGAAAATATCTAGGATATTTACATATGTGATATTTTCCTTGAAACCCTCAAAAGATCTCAATTTTGGCACAAAGTCCTTGCCTTCACCTTGAAGGAAGGCAAGAGGACACCCCCTTGCCATGACCAGCCAAGGGCACCCCCTAGCATGCCCCTTCCTATATAACCCCATCTTTTTATTCCCACACAAATTTACATGTTTCAAAACCTAGAAAATTCCTATTTCCTTAAACCTTCATATCTTCCTCAAAATAGATCCAAACTCATCCTAGTCTTTTGTATTGGGTTCCTACAACCTAGGGGGTGCTAAGGGAGGCTAGAAAGCAAGGACACAAGGCCATTTGCAACATCAAGTGAAGAGGACACACACCCCCCATTCTAGGCTTTTCCTTGAGTTTTCACTCAATAGGTAAAATACCTATAAACATAGTTAATATTGTGTTTTCTCTTCATGAATGCATGCATCTAGGTACCAGGGATCTGTAGGCCAAGTTTGGTAGGAAGTAGGTTTGATTTGGTGTCCGTATCGGACACGTATCCTAGGTTGAAAAACCTTGTTTGATGAAATGCCTCAAAGAAATGGTTTTTATGTTTTTGTGAAACAAATTGCATTTTCAGGTAGCCCTAACCTTGCTAACCCTAACCCTAACTTACTGATCATGATTTAGGTTGGTCTTCGTGTCCAAATCGGACACAAACTCACGGATTTGTACTGCACACTGTCACAGAATTTCCCCTGCTCAACGAGTCTCGTACTCGCTGTATAGGACACGTGTAACTTGACACACACCTAGGGGCAATGTCTGACAAGACATCCCCAAAGTTTCGTGTCAAACCGTGTCGTGTCGAGTGAGAAAACGCACTCGCACGGGTTTTACACTGCACTGTGCGCACTGTACAGAGCCGACTTCGCGCGCGTCGTGTCACGCGGACACGACACTTGGACACCTCGTGTTTGTACGAGTGTGTAGCCCAATATGTGGGCTACACGTGGGCATGACCACGAGATCCCATGTGGCTCGTGTCGTATCTACGAGACGCTGGAACACGTGCACGACGTGGCCTGAAATACGTGTTTCAGTCGAGTTTTCTCGACTGATACGGTGTTCGTACCGTGTCCTGAGGACACGTGGACACTGTGCAGGCTACCCTACCCCTAGACTAACCCTAGGCGAACCTAGGGACACGAGCAAGAGACTCCTAGACACGCGTGTCGTGTCCTAGAGCTAGGTGCACGCGTGCACGATATGGTGACAGTTCACTGTGTCAGTGTTTACCCGTTTCGGGTTTGAGAGTGGTTGACACTTCGAATCGTGTCATGGTGTCATGTCAGACACTTAGGACACTAGAGGACACCTAGGGCTAGTGTTACCAACCTTGGGTTTCGAGCCTTAGTACGGTTTGGGTCGGGTATTGGGTTTACCTACTTTCCTATGAATAGTGATTCTTGGGTTCTTAAATTTGGTACTTCTGAGTTCCAAAATGAATTTCTAACTAAAATTGTGTAATACATATGCGTATTTCTGTGTGTATCTATATTATATATATATGTATATATGTATATGTGGGTTTAGGTGTGTGTCTTAGGGTGTATACATGGGTATATACGTGTGTATACATAGGTATATATATATGTATTTGTGTGTGCGTGTGTGTTTGATTTCTGGGTTCCAGAAATCTGGGAACACCCCCCCTCTCACTGTTAAACAACACACACCATGCCCCCTTGTATCAGTATCATTCTCTCTCTCTCTAATTCACTCTCTCTCATTATTTCCCTCTCTCACTATCTATATATGTTATATATGTTATTATATATATATATGTGTCATTATATATATATATGTGTGTGTGATTTTGAATTATATATAGTGTATACATATATTGATATATATATGTAGTAGATAGACTTGTGTATATCTATATATATAGATATGTATATATATGTGACTTTCTAGATATAGGTTTATATGGAAACCTATATGAAATTAGCCTATGGTCTAAGATACTAGCCTATGGCCATTAGGGGCCAACCCTAATTGACCTAATGACCCATGACCTAACTAGTTGACCCTTGTTTGACTAGAGTTGACCAAAGTCAACCTTTGGTCAAACTTGACCTAGTTGACCTAGATTGAACTTGAATTAACCTAGAATGACTAGTTTGACTAAACCCTAACTAGTCTGACCACGTTTGACCTAACTTTGACTAGTTTGACCTAGTTGACTTTTAGAGTTGACCAGAGTTGACCAAGAGTTGACTTTTGACCAGATTGACCTAGAATCATGTAGTATGCATAGTAAACTTCATTTTTACTATTTAGAATACATTGTGACTTGTGTTGCTCTGATCAGGAGCCAGACACCTCTCCTCAGACAGCATATTCTCTACAGACATTCATACATCAGGCGAGTACATTCTCTGATCATTTCATACTTGTTAGGATTTATATTCTTGCTCTAGATTACTTTACATGATGCTGTCACGTTATTATCACGAATTGGTACAATATGGATCTTGTCATGGGATGTTATCCCCCTCGGGGTGCATCAAATACAGTTGTCATGTGCTTTTCACGAACATCTTGTATTTTATGTACACCGCTTTCATGTATACTCTTGGGCAATCTTGTACTCTCATGATCACGTGAGCAAACATGATAAAAACCTCTTGTGCAAGGTAACGTAACTTGACTGGATCCTTGTGTATTGATTGGGGACGGTGAGTAGGAAATGGTTATGTGATCAAAATCCCATCTTGTAAAATCTTGTCAAATCATGTATATGTTCATAGTACACTCACGTATGATGGAGTTACCCTTGCATTGTCCTAACCCGTTTATATAACCATCTCATGCTCTAAATCACAGGTTACCTACAGTCTTACTTATCATATATATAGATATTTCCAGTTATCAAATCTCTCTCGTTTTTATATATATATTCTTTACAGTTCATGTATCTTACTCTATGCATGCTTTACATTTCCCAACATGTCACGACCCATACCCTAGAGTAAGGGCACGAGACGTGGGTAGTCCAGCCTACGCCGCAGTGTCGGCGGTAGAACGCTGTCCTAGGTCACAACAACTAACAATTGAAGGTAATAACAGTTATACTCCCCGAATGGGGGTGACATAACAGAAATATAAACTCAACCACAGCTAAGGTAGAACAGGTAAGATGGAATGATAATGAAAGATAAATATCCAGAACCGAGAATCACAGAGATACAATCCAGAATTTCTAAGTGTCTAAAATAAATACACGCCTCAGAGTATCTCAAAATCTAATACAGTAATCCAGATAAGTAAAGACAGTCCTAGTCTAAGGGAGTGTCATCTACTGCTAGTGGATCCTGCTGCTGGTCCAAGTCTAGGCACTCGTCTAGTGTAGCACCGTAGTAAGTAGGGCAGAACGCCTCAGCCTCGTCCTCTGTAATATTTCAAAAGGTCCAGTCAGGACAGGAGCGAGCACAGTACATCTTAACAAATCATAGCAGGTCAGGATGTATAATCATGCTAGAGAGTAAGATACAAAAAACTAAAGAAATATGATAAACAGGAAAGACTGTAAATAAATAGCTACAGTATAATAGAGAACTGATAGTGTCTAGTGATTCAGAGCACAAGTTGGTTATGTAAACGACACGATGTTATACACGAGTAATCTACAAAGGTTGTACACGAGTAATCTACTAGATTGAATACATAACCACTTCTACTCCCCCGCCCCAATCAATACACAAGGATCTGGCTAAGTTATGTTTTTGTACATGAAGGTCATGTGAATACATGATTATACACGATTTCACACGTTTCGTACACGAATGTCACAAATACAAGGAGTACACGATGTTCACGATAAAGTACACGAACACGAAATATCCGATGTATCCGCTAAGGAGATAACATCGCCCAACAAGATCCATATAGTACTAATCCGTGTTTCCAACGTGTCAGCATCATGTAAAGTAATCTAAAGCAGAAAATATACTCCTAATGCAGGATATGAAATGATCAGAGAATGTACTCACCTGTAACCAGTGAATCTGAGAGAATATAGACTGTCCGAGGAGTGGTGTCTGTCTCCTATAGAACAGTACAAGTCACTATGAGTCTACAATGATAATACGATGCAAATTAATGCATTCTACATGAAACTAGGTCAATCTAGACCAAAGTCAACTCTGATCAACCCTAAAGTCAACCTAAGTCAAAAGTCTAATCTAGGTCTAACAAGACTATTCTAGACTTACTAGGCTAATCTAGGCAATACCATGTCAAGCCTACCAATGCACACATTGGTATAGAGATTATAATCTAATTTAGAGTATATAACCTATAGCCTCTATACCCTATTACCCATATATCATAACACATCATATTACACAATATCATATATATACATACATTCACACAATCCTATATATATGACTAATATATGTGTACAATACTATATATATAGGATACATGTATAGAGAGAGGGAAATCATAGAGTGTACCAGTGTATGTGTGTGTGTGTGTGTGACTAGGGAGTGATGGTGCTAGCATCATGAAACAGTGAACAATGTGAGAAACAGTGAATGATAACAGTGAACTACACTAAAAGCAAAATCTGGAAATGATACACATAACTGGAAACCATCCATCTCAGGTTTTGTAAATGCCATTCACAGATTTTAGCTAACTGGAACATGAAGCCAAATAGAGAGTAAAACATCTCAGTTTTAAACAAAAATCAATTAAACAAATCTCAGGAATCTAACAGCTAAAGAACACCACTCAAAACAGTCCCTTATCTCGAATTAAATCCCAGGTTTTATACAGAATTCAACTCAGTTGAAGTACACATTTACAGGTTTTCAAGAACTGGGATACAACCAAATCAATTTCAGGTTTTATGTACTAAATCTCAGTTTACAGATCAAAACAAGATGGTTAAAAACTATACTCAGTTAATTACAGAAATGAAACATTCATAACTCAGGTTTCTCATAAATCAACCACCCACATATCAATCCCTTTCCTACTGTCAACACCAAGTATTAAATGGAAAGGAATCTAGAAATATCAGTTTTTAGAAAGAAAACATTGAATCAAATATAATGTAAACTCAGTTTTCTGACAATTGAAAAGAAAGGAAATCAATGTACAGTTAACAGGAACATCCCTTAGCTTAAACACTTCACAACTTCTGGGTTCAGTCAATTCAAAATGAAAGGAATCAATTTAAGTTTAATACAACAATGCAAAACAGGAAATGTAGTATTCAATACCTTCAACCTCCCCCTCCATTCTCAGGTTTGAACTAACCCCAAAAAAATCAGTTCATAAACATATATCTCAGGTTAATGAGTGAAAAATCTCATGTAGCAAAGGAGTTGAATATCAGTTCCTAACAGGAACCAACTCAACTACTAAAATCCTATTTACACATTCCAAAAGCCTACATTGAATGAAAATACTTAGCTAACATGTAATGAAACATGTGGGGATCCAATTTAGTGAAAACATAACTTCATACAGGGAATAAAAGGGTTTTGAAAAACTGGGATTACATGTATCAGAAATTTCAGTTCAAACCAAATATCGAGCCAAAACTCCACATTAAACCATTCCTACTGTGCAAACCTAATGTAACAGAGTTTACATAACTTATTTAGGATCTAAATAATCATTAAAACATAATTTAAAAATAATAAAAATGATTTAAACACGAGAATACAATCACAGAACAGGCACGCACACAGTGTGTTCCTGTGCACACGGAAATATGTCTCCGACACGACACGAGAGCTCGTGAAACTTTACGAGCCTCGTGTCAGACAGTGCCCCATACTTCGTGTCTATTTTCTCGTGTCGAGGTGGCGTATCCTTGTCACAGTGAACCCCGAAGTGCAGGGCACGCACAGTGCCCGCGCGCGCGTGTGCACGACCGTGTGTGCACGAGCCCGATACGACACGACACGACACGACATGACACTAAGAACAGGAAAAAACACTAGAAACTTATAAGCGAGGTCTAACACTAATTTTCTATTCAAACAAATACTAAAAATTCACACGAAATGCCCATTGGGGTATTTCATCAAACACCTAATATAATACACTGATACGTATCCAGAATGGACACGAAAGGACACAAAAATTTGGGGATCCCTATTCCTATAATTAGGCTAGGGTTAGGGCATTCCTAAAATAAATTTTAACAGAATATACATGGAGTATACAAGATTTTACCTATTGATGAACAAGCTCTCAAAAAACCCCAATGAAAAAGATTCCTCAATCCACCAAAAGTTCTCCAAATTGATTTCTCCCTGTAAAAACTCAATACCAACAGCAAGAACAATGTATTTAGGTTCTATTGCAATTTGTTTGAAGGAATTTGGAGAAAAAATAGATTTTCTAAAGATTTACAAGGATGGGGACTCACCTCTTCCAAATGGCAAAATTTCCTAAAGAGGCAACCCTAATTTTAGGAGCATATAAATAGGGGGGCTGACCATAGGGGCTAGTCAGATTTTCTAGGGTTAGGGCTTGGTTCAATAGGTGTGGGCTATGGGCCATTAAGCCTATTAGTCATAAAATGACTTATGATTTCACAAGCCATTCCTTAATCAAACTAGCTCCTATTTTCACCAAACTGATCCCAATGAGTTAATCCTCATCAACTTAAGTCAACCTAGGTTCTCAAATCCTAATCACTTAGTCATGACCTAGGTTAGCCACTAGATTAGTCTACAAGGTCAACATAAGTCAAAGTCTCTAAAACACCAAAAACACTTATTCTAAAAATCACTCAAAAATTACATTAATTATAAATAATAATAATAATAATTCAAATTAAATTCTAAAATTTTGAAAATGACCAAAATACCCTCAAGCTATAAAAGTGGTAGTGACAAATCTACCCCCTTAAAATAATTTCGTACTCAAAATTTAAAGGCGAAACTAACTGCTAAGAAGGATAGAAAAGTATACCTCAAGGTCCAAAAAGATAGAGGTACCGCTCGCGTATCTCATCCTCCCGCTCCCAGGTAGACTCTCCTGGAGAATGATGCCTCCATGCGACGCGTACCAAGGGTATCACCTGGTTCCTCAATTGTAACACCCAGTTTTTCAGAAGAGGGTAATTTTGAAATTTTGTAATTATAATTATTATTTAAAGGTATTTATTTCATGTTATGATTTTTAGTGATTTTTAATTATTTTTAAACTATTTAAATTCATGACTTATGATTTGGTGTCTTGCTAGTGTTCATTTCCAGACTGAGGGGTATTTTAGTCATTTTTATAATTTTAAGAATTATTTGGGATTATTAATTATTATTTAGATTTATTAGTATTAATTAGAAATTATGGAAATTTTTAGAAATTATTTTGGATTTATTTGGACTAGTTTGATTTTTTAGCCAGTTTTGACTCATGTAGACCAACCTAGGAACTAACCATGGTTAGTTGGGCTTGGTTAGGTCAAGTGACCCTAGTCTAACCTAGTATGACTCAAGTTAGTGGTTAGTGATTCATAGAACTAGAATTAGAAATTTAGAAATCATTTGATTTGGTGAATGGCTTGTGGTTTCACAAGTCATTATGTGACTTAGCTAGATTGGACTCAAACCTAGCTCAACCCTAACCCAAGGCCAAGTGGTCAGCCATCCCTAGCTGAACCTAGGGATCCCC
This sequence comes from Iris pallida, assembly GCA_029216955.1. NCBI lineage: Eukaryota > Viridiplantae > Streptophyta > Magnoliopsida > Asparagales > Iridaceae > Iris > Iris pallida. Next base: position 10,407,640 of record JANAVB010031416.1, on the reverse strand, counting down.
CCTATTTAATCCCTCCTAGTTTTTAGGGCTAGCCTCTTTTAGGGTTCTAGCAAATTTCTAAGGAAGAGGTGAGTTCTTGCATAGAAAAATCCATTATAATTCCAATATAGGTTCTAAATTCCTCAAACTTGTTGCAACAGTTCCTAATGATGATTTTCTTGCTGTTGTGGAGGTTTGGTTCAGCTTGGAATTAATTTGGAGGATTTGGGATACCAAGAGTGGAGCTCTCAAAGAGGTTTATTTTCATTGATCTTCCCATAGAGGTATATCTCTCTTTTCTCCATAAAATCTCCTGTAGTCTTCATGAATAGGAACCCTAAGTGATCCTCCTTAGGTCAGGAATAATTTGTGTCCAGTATCGAATGATTCGTGTCTATTCTGGACACGTATCAGTGTCCTGGACAGAGTGTTCGATCAAATGCCACAGAGGGCAAGTCGACCACTTTAAACCATTCCCTTTGAATAGGAAATAGTATTTAGGTCTAGCCTAGTGGTTTGTGTCCTTATATCCTAGTTTTAGTGTCGTCCTATGTCGATTTCCTGCTGTGGACACGCGCGTGCACACGGCCGCGCGCTGCTACAGGCGTCCCCTGCTACACGGGGCCTGTAGCGGACACAACACGTGGCTTTTTGACACGAAACTTGACACGAAGCAAGGGGCGGTGTCTGTCATGACACACCCCGAGCCTTGTGTCGGTTAGTGTCGTGTCGAGCGTGAAAACTCGTGTGTACGGGAAATGCCCAGTCTGTGCACTGTGAGTTTTCCCCACTGACACGGATCTCGTGTCCAACCTAGACACTTCGTGGACACTGGACAGTGGGTCCATGGGGTAGCCCTATAGGTGGGCTACCCATGTGTGTCACCACGAAGACCATTCGTGTCTTGTGTCGTGCACACGACACAAGTACACTTGTGCACGAGACAGTGCACTGTTAGTGCACTGTATGTGTTTCTCTTTATGCCTTGTGCTGTGGACACGCCGTGTCGGCTTGTGGGTGACACGAAATGGCATGTGGGGTTGTGCACGAGGGGTGTTTGCTTTAATTCCAATCCTTGGGTCCATGATTCCTTAGTTGCAATCAATTTCACATTGTGGATCACTGTTCTGATACTCAAGAAATTTTCCTGTTAGGTTCAGTTTTAATGTGATGATGTTCAGGGAATTTAATCCTAATACTGAGGTTAACTGCTAAGTTTTAAACTCTAATTATGTTCTCATATATGCTTTAACTTGCCATGGTTAATTTTGGGCTGTATTGATAAGGGGGTGGTCTGAACTGGGAAGTGGTTTGGGCTATTTGCCAAAAACCTGAATTTGAGAGCATGAGTTAATTTCCTGTCCTTCCTTCCAACTGAGATTTGTTTTTGTTAAATCTGAGATTAAGTACATGAATTGTATTGCCATGTTTTATCCTTGCTTGTCTACATATTACTGTCAAACACTAATTTCAGTATTCCTTCTTAATTGAGATATGTGAACTGTTTTGAGTTATTCCTTGAATGATCATTAAGGAACTGATCCTTGGGTTTTCTGATAAGTTAAAAATTCTGAATACATGTTACATTCCTATATTTTTCCAGTTTCAAATTGATACTGTCAATGATTTAATCCTGGTATTGATGTCTAATACTGAGGTTTATAGAGTATTGTACTGTTTGGGTTTCTTCAAACTGAGTTTGAGTTCAACTTGTAATTCCTAAGTTCAGTGAAAGCCATTCCAGTTTTGGTTTTGGCAAGATTTAAATAAATATGTGATGTTGATTTAGCTCTTTTACCTTTTACTAAACCTGAGATTGGAAGGGGGCAAGGAATTGGTTTCCTTCCTTCCTACCTTTTCGATTTGAGTTCCACTCTTTGATTTCAAACCTGAGGTTGATAAATGTACTGTTTTCCCTTTACATTCTTCCTGTTTCCTATGAGCATGGTGTTACACACAGCCCCCTCATTCTTCCTCATGTTTCCTGCACACACACATAGTTACATCCTTCACTGTTCTCATGAATGATCATATGCACACTGTCATATTTTGTCCTGCCACATTACTAAATCCTGAACAATATTCTTCACTATTTTCCTGCAAATTAGACACTGAACACATTGTACACTGTTATGCTATTTTTTTTCCTGCTCACTTTGCACTGCTCTCACACAGTTTTCCCTCTTCACAGATATCACTCTTGGACACACTCTTCACCTATCTTTCATACACACAGTATTTATATGTCCTGCACACAATTTTTTTTCCTTTTATTCACACTCTTGTCTGTACAGTATTTCCTGCACATGTTAGCTTAGCACACCACACACTAGTTTACATGCTTTCTCTATTAAGTTATTCCTGTCATGAGCTGTGCACCCCTTGACACACTCTTGCATTGTCCAGTTCACACTCACACATGCTTCTCCTCATAAGTTTTCATGTGAATATCATATGTCTATGTATATATGTGTAGTGTAGATATATATGTGTGGGAGTATATCAATGTGTGTATGCATGGGGTTAACCAATAATGTTTAGTGTTAGTTTTATATTGTATCCATATATCTTGTGTATGTGTTAGGTATTGGATACTTGAATGTGTGTGTTAGCCAAATAGACTTGTGTAGCCTTGTAGACTTAGAATAGATTAGTTTGACTCAAGTTTGTTTAGGTTGACCTAGTTTGACTTCTAGGGTTGACCAAGGTTGACCAAGAGTTGACTTTGGCCTAGACTGACTTAGAATCATATAGAATGCATAGTAGGACTCTATTTTGATATTCTGGATTTGTTGTGACTTGTGCTGTTCTGATTAGGAGACAGACACCACTCCTTGGACAGTACATTTCATACCGGACACTCAGTAACAGGCGAGTACATTCTCTGATCATTTCATATCCTGCTTAGAATTATTACCTGCAGTAAATTACTTTACTTGTACTGTCACGTTGGTCACACGGATTGGTACTATATGGATCTCTACATGCGATGTTATCCCCCTCAGGAGCATCGGGTACATTGTGCTTGTGCGTTTCACTTACATCGTGTACTCCTGTGCTTTTATTACATGTGCACTCCTGTGAATCTTGTACTCTCATGTTCACGGAGCCTCATATATACTATCATGTGCACCCTATATGGGCCCCCATGTGATATCCTGTGCAATAACATAACCTGTTTAGATCCTTGTGTATTGATTGGGGATACGGGGGAGTGCTAGTAGTCGTGTGAACAATTTCTTGTAGTGTAGATTCCTGTGCACCTCGACATCCTGTGCAAATCTGTCCTGTTCACATGTGCTATCTCGTACTCTGACTCACTAGCCACTGTTAGTTCTTTATGTATAGTAGATATTTATATTACAGTTCTCTTCCTGTTTACATACCGTATTTCTTCAGTATTTGTATCTTACTTTACTGCAAGTTTATATTTTCTAACCTGCTATGAATTGTTGAGATGTACTGTGCTCGCTCCTGTCCTGACTGGACCTGTTGAAAATATTACAAAGGACGAGGAGGAGGCTTGCCTGGACACCTATTACGGGGCAGCCCAAGATGACACCTGTGAGCAGGACCCTCAGGAGGATCCAGCAGTAGCTGAGGACTTTCCCTCGACTGCCTAGACTAGATTAGCTAGCTTGTTTTTCATTTGTAGTTTTGAGACATGTTCTAGTTAGACTCTTTATGTGGAGATCAGTTGTATATATTCTTTTATCTGAGACTTGTACTGCTGGGATTATCTTAGACTATGGTTTTATCTATTTCATTTCCTTGAGTTCTATTCATATCGTGCTATATCTTCCTTAGTTGTGATTGAGTTTCTTTTGCTATGTCACCCCCATTCGGGGAGTATAAACTGCTAGTTATATAATTGTTAGATGTTGTGACCTAGGACAGCGTTCTACCGCCGACTCTGCGGCATAGGCTGGGCGTTGTTACGTTCTCGTACCCTCACAGTGGGTACGGGTCGTGACACGTTTTTAGTGGTGGCCCATGCAGGTCTAGACTAGAAGTGTAGTGGTACTCGAACTAGAGTATCGCTGCAGCCTGCTATAGGATATAGGATATAAATTTTAAGGTTACTCAATCACTTTAGAAAAATTCCTTTTATTGCCATCTAAATCCTTTTGTCAGCTGATCCTTTGAATTATAATTGTCCGTCTTTGTTATTTCGCTTCTTTCTCAGAAATTTATACCCTTGTTTGTCTATCTTCAGGATGGTAGAGACTCGATTGCAGCGTACCACCCATGAGGATGCTATAGAGGGGACTGCTACCTCTCAGCCAGTACGGCGAGGCCAGGAGACTGTAGCTCTTGTCACCTCAGCTCGTGTTGAGACTTCGACAGCCGCAGCAGGGGATATGCATCCACCGACTGGGAGGCAGGACCCGGTTATCCCAGAGGATCCTTACCAGCAGCCACCTCCAGGGACGATAGACGCAGTGCAGCTGCTAGCCTTCTTCAGGCAGTACATGGAGGGTCAGCAGGGGCAGCAGCAGAGGCAGACGGCAGAGCTCACTCGAGGTATTAAGCTAGCAGTGACAGTAGTGGAGAGAGTAGCGGCTCAGCCAGCAGCAGTCCAGCAGCCGCACCAGCCACGGGAGAAAGGCATCCAGGACTTCCAGAAGATGCACCCGAGGGACTTTCGCGGGACAGAGGGGATCCTGTATGCCGATGAGTGGATCGAGCATATGGAGGAGATCTTCAGGCTAGCTGAGATTCCGACGAGGCTCCAGATAGAGGCAGCAGCCAGCATGATGCAGGATCTGGCTCGGACATGGTACCAGACCGACCCGAGGGTCGGCACAGCAGGACAGACTTGGGCAGCATTCAAGAAGCTGTTCAAGGAGAAGTTCTTCCCAGAGGCAGCGCTGGGAGCCCTCGAGACTCAGTTCGAGGCCCTAGTCCAGGGGAGTCAGTCCGTGGAGGAGTATGCAGGGGAGTTCTGCCACCTGGGCAGATTTGTAGAGGACTTGTCGGAGGCGACGAAGGCCCGGAGGTTCCGGAAGGGCTTGGTAAAGGAGGTCAAGTCCTACACCAAGAACGCCCGCAGTACTACATTTGAGGAGATACTGGTGGACGCACTAGCTGCAGAGGATGACCTTGAGCTTAGGCTCAAGAGAGGGAGAGACCCAGCTGGGGGCAGCAGCAGCAGCGGAGGCCAGGCCAAGAGGCCTCACTTTCAGCACCAGCAGCCGAGGCAGTTTCAGCCGCTGCCGATTCAGCAGCAGTTCCAGCATCAGGCACCCAGGCAGACAGTCAGTTGCCCCTTCTGCAAGAAGCCAGGGCATGGATGGAATGAGTGCAGGAAGAGGCTCGGAAAGTGCCTTTTCTGCGGAGCAATAGATCACCAGATGAGGGATTGTCCTAGGTCTGTGGGACGAACAGCTCAGGGAGGAGGAGCCAGAGCAGCAGCAGGCCAGCAGCGGGGACCAGCCCTGCCGACTCAGCAGCAGAGGTTCGTCCAGCACCAGCAGCAGGCTAGGGGAGGCCAGCAAGGACGAGCTTACGCCATGACACTTGAGGATGCTCAGGCAGTAGGAGAGGTGCTAGCAGGTTCTGATCTTCTCGATTCCATTCTACCTTGTCTCATTATACCTATCCTGAAATTCTATTCCATCTATTTATATCTGCTTCCTCATTGTTGATAAGTTTGATATGGTGATTCGTTATGTTTGTTTTTCTTCTGAGAAAATCATATGGGCTAGGTCACCTCAGTTATGGGATCTAGAATCTTGATGGTCGTGTTAGTTGGCATAGTGAGGACATATAGTCAGATTTTGGATATATTTTTCGGGTATGGGAATTTAAGGTTTTCGCCGTCGCATGCGGCAATGCGAAAATTTTAAATACCATGAACCTAAGGATACGTACCTTAGTCAAGGACTCTGTGATTATCGTAGCCATGCTCACTAGCACGACGAAGATTCTGAGTATCATGACTTTGGACAGACGCATATGACTATCTGACGGTATGTTTGAGACTTTGATTGTGGGGTCTATGACCTAGAAGGACTACTACCATTTTAATTTCGAGGACGAAATTTTTGTAAGGTGGGTAGGATTGTAACATCCAGTTTTTCAGAAGAGGGTAATTTTGAAATTTTGTAATTATAATTATTATTTAATGGTATTTATTTCATGTTATAATTTTTAGTAATTTTTAATTATTTTTAAACTATTTAAATTCATGACTTATGATTTGGTGTCTTGCTAGTGTTCATTTCCAGACTGAGGGGTATTTTAGTCATTTTTATAATTTTAAGAATTATTTGGGATTATTAATTATTATTTAGATTTATTAGTATTAATTAGAAATTATGGGAATTTTTAGAAATTATTTTGGATTTATTTGGACTAGTTTGATTTTTTGGCCAGTTTTGACTCATGTAGACCAACCTAGGAACTAACCCTGGTTAGTTGGGCTTGGTTAGGTCAAGTGACCCTAGTCTAACCTAGTATGACTCAAGTTAGTGGTTAGTGATTCATAGAACTAGAATTAGAAATTTAGAAATTATTTGATTTGGTGAATGGCTTGTGGTTTCACAAGTCATTATGTGACTTAGCTAGATTGGACTCAAACCTAGCTCAACCCTAACCCAAGGCCAAGTGGTCAGCCATCCCTAACTGAACCTAGGGATCCCCCCTATTTAATCCCTCCTAGTTTTTAGGGCTAGCCTCTTTTAGGGTTCTAGCAAATTTCTAAGGAAGAGGTGAGTTCTTGCATAGAAAAATCCATTATAATTCCAATATAGGTTCTAAATTCCTCAAACTTGTTGCAACAGTTTCTAATGATGATTTTCTTGCTGTTGTGGAGGTTTGGTTCAGCTTGGAATTAATTTGGAGGATTTGGGATACCAAGAGTGGAGCTCTCAAAGAGGTTTATTTTTATTGATCTTCCCATAGAGGTATATCTCTCTTTTCTCTATAAAATCTCCTGTAGTCTTCATGAATAGGAACCCTAAGTGATCCTCCTTAGGTCAGGAATGATTCGTGTCCAGTATCGAATGATTCGTGTCTATTCTGGACACGTATCAGTGTCCTGGACAGAGTGTTCGATCAAATGCCACAGAGGGCAAGTCGACCACTTTAAACCATTCCCTTTGAATAGGAAATAGTATTTAGGTCTAGCCTAGTAGTTTGTGTCCTTGTATCCTAGTTTTAGTGTCGTCCTGTGTCGATTTCCTGCTGTGGACATGCGCGTGCACACGGCCGCGCGCTGCTACAGGCGTCCCCTGCTACACGGGGTCTGTAGCGGACACAACACGTGGCTTTTTGACACGAAACTTGACAAGAAGCAAGGGGCGGTGTCTGTCATGACACACCCCGAGCCTTGTGTCGGTTAGTGTCGTGTCGAGCGTGAAAACTCGTGTGTACGGAAAATGCCCAGTCTGTGCACTGTGAGTTTTCCCCACTGACACGGATCTCGTGTCCAACCTAGACACTTCGTGGACACTGGACAGTGGGTCCATGGGGTAGCCCTATAGGTGGGCTACCCATGTGTGTCACCACGAAGACCATTCGTGTCTTGTGTCATGCACACGACACAAGTACACTTGTGCACGAGACAGTGCACTGTTAGTGCACTGTATGTGTTTCTCTTTATGCCTTGTGCTGTGGACACGCCGTGTCGGCTTGTGGGTGACACGAAATGCATGTGGGGTTGTGCACGAGGGGTGTTTGCTTTAATTCCAATCCTTGGGTCCATGATTCCTTAGTTGCAATCAATTTCACATTGTGGATCACTGTTCTGATACTCAAGAAATTTCCCTGTTAGGTTCAGTTTTAATGTGATGATGTTCAGGGAATTTAATCCTAATACTGAGGTTAACTGCTAAGTTTTAAACTCTAATTATGTTCTCATATATGCTTTAACTTGCTATGGTTAATTTTGGGCTGTATTGATAAGGGTGTGGTCTGAACTGGGAAGTGGTTTGGGCTATTTGCCAAAAACCTGAATTTGAGAGCATGAGTTAATTTCCTGTCCTTCCTTCCAACTGAGATTTGTTTTTGTTAAATCTGAGATTAAGTACATGAATTGCATTGCCATGTTTTATCCTTGCTTGTCTACATATTACTGTCAAACACTAATTTCAGTATTCCTCCTTAATTGAGATATGTGAACTGTTTTGAGTTATTCCTTGAATGATCATTAAGGAACTGATCCTTGGGTTTTCTGATAAGTTAAAAATTCTGAATACATGTTACATTCCTATATTTTTCCAGTTTCAAATTAATACTGTCAATGATTTAATCCTGGTATTGATGTCTAATACTGAGGTTTATAGAGTATTGTACTGTTTGAGTTTCTTCAAACTGAGTTTGAGTTCAACTTGTAATTCCTAAGTTCAGTGAAAGCCATTCCAGTTTTGGTTTTGGCAAGATTTAAATAAATATGTGATGTTGATTTAGCTCTTTTACCTTTTACTAAACCTGAGATTGGAAGGGGGCAAGGAATTGGTTTTCTTCCTTCCTACCTTTTCGATTTGAGTTCCACTCTTTGATTTCAAACCTGAGGTTGATCAATGTACTGTTTTCCCTTTACATTCTTCCTGTTTCCTATGAGCATGGTGTTACACACAGCCCCCTCATTCTTCCTCATGTTTCCTGCACACACACATAGTTACATCCTTCACTGTTCTCATGAATGATCATATGCACACTGTCACATTTTGTCCTGCCACATTACTAAATCCTGAACAACATTCTTCACTGTTTTCCTGCAAATTAGACACTGAACACATTGCACACTGTTATGCTATTTTTTTTCCTGCACACTTTGCACTGCTCTCACAGTTTTCCCTCTTCACAGATATCACTCTTAGACACACTCTTCACCTATCTTTCATACACAAAGTATTTATATGTCCTGCACACAATTTTTTTCCCTTTTATTCACACTCTTGTCTGTACAGTATTTCCTGCACATGTTAGCTTAGCACACCACACACTAGTTTACATGCTTTCTCTATTAAGTTATTCCTGTCATGAGCTGTGCACCCCTTGACACACTCTTGCATTGTCCAGTTCACACTCACACATGCTTCTCCTCATAAGTTTTCATGTGAATATCATATGTCTATGTATATATGTGTAGTGTAGATATATATGTGTGGGAGTATATCAATGTGTGTATGCATGGGGTTAACCAATAATGTTTAGTGTTAGTTTTATATTGTATCCATATATATTGTGTATGTGTTAGGTATTGGATACTTGAATGTGTGTGTTTGCCAAATAGACTTGTGTAGCCCTGTAGACTTAGAATAGATTAGTTTGACTCAAGTTTGGTTAGGTTGACCTAGTTTGACTTCTAGGGTTGACCAAGGTTGACCAAGAGTTGACTTTGGCCTAGACTGACTTAGAATCATATAGAATGCATAGTAGGACTCCATTTTGATATTCTGGATTTGTTGTGACTTGTGCTGTTCTGATTAGGAGCCAGACACCACTCCTTGGACAGTACGTTTCATACCGGACACTCAGTAACAGGCGAGTACATTCTCTGATCATTTCATATCCTGCTTAGAATTATTACCTGCAGTAAATTACTTTACTTGTACTGTCACGTTGGTCACACGGATTGGTACTATATGGATCTCTACATGCGATGTTATCCCCCTCGGGAGCATCGGGTACATTGTGCTTGTGCGTTTCACTTACATCGTGTACTCCTGTGCTTTCATTACATGTGCACTCCTGTGAATCTTGTACTCTCATGTTCACGGAGCCCCATGTATACTATCATGTGCACCCTATATGGACCCCCATGTGATATCCTGTGCAATAACATAACCTGTTTAGATCCTTGTGTATTGATTGGAGATACGGGGGAGTGCTAGTAGTCGTGTGAACAATTCCTTGTAGTGTAGATTCCTGTGCACCTCGACATCCTGTGCAAATCTGTCCTGTTCATATGTGCTATCTCGTACTCTGACTCACTAGCCACTGTTAGTTCTCTATGTATAGTAGATATTTACATTACAGTTCTCTTCCTGTTTACATACCGTATTTCTTCAGTACTTGTATCTTACTTTACTGCAAGTTTATATTTTCTAACCTGCTATGAATTGTTGAGATGTACTGTGCTCGCTTCTGTCCTGACTGGACCTGTTGAAAATATTACAGAGGACGAGGAGGAGGCTTGCCTGGACACCTATTACGGGGCAGCCCAAGATGACACCTGTGAGCTGGACCCTCAGGAGGATCCAGCAGTAGCTGAGGACTTTCCCCCGACTGCCTAGACTAGATTAGCTAGCTTGTTTTTCATTTGTAGTTTTGAGACATGTTCTAGTTAGACTCTTTATGTGGAGATCAGTTGTATATATTCTTTTATCTGAGACTTGTACTGCTGGGATTATCTTAGACTATGGTTTTATCTATTTCATTTCCTTGAGTTCTATTCATATCGTGCTATATCTTCCTTAGTTGTGATTGAGTTTCTTTTGCTATGTCACCCCCATTCGGGGAGTATAAACTGCTAGTTATATAATTGTTAGATGTTGTGACCTAGGACAGCGTTCTACCGCCGACTCTGTGGCGTAGGCTGGGCGTTGTTACGTTCTCGTACCCTCACAGTGGGTGCGGGTCGTGACACGTTTTTAGTGGTGGCCCATGCAGGTCTAGACTAGAAGTGTAGTGGTACTCGAACTAGAGTATCGCTGCAGCCTGCTATAGGATATAGGATATAAATTTTAAGGTTACTCAATCACTTTAGGAAAATTCCTTTTATTGCCATCTAAATCCTTTTGTCAGCTGATCCTTTGAATTATAATTGTCCGCCTTTGTTATTTCGCTTCTTTCTCAGAAATTTATACCCTTGTTTGTCTATCTTCAGGATGGTAGAGACTCGATTGCAGCGTGCCACCCATGAGGATGCTATAGAGGGGACTGCTACCTCTCAGCCAGCACGGCGAGGCCAGGAGACTGTAGCTCTTGTCACCTCAGCTCGTGTTGAGACTTCGACAGCCGCAGCAGGGGATATGCATCCACCGACTGGGAGGCAGGACCCGGTTATCCCAGAGGATCCTTACCAGCAGCCACCTCCAGGGACGATAGACGCAGTGCAGCTGCTAGCCTTCTTCAGGCAGTACATGGAGGGTCAGCAGGGGCAGCAGCAGAGGCAGACGGCAGAGCTCACTCGAGGTATTGAGCTGGCAGTGACAGTAGTGGAGAGAGTAGCGGCTCAGCCAGCAGCAGTCCAGCAGCCGCACCAGCCACGGGAGAAAGGCATCCAGGACTTCCAGAAGATGCACCCGAGGGACTTTCGCGGGACAGAGGGGATCCTGTATGCCGATGAGTGGATCGAGCATATGGAGGAGATCTTCAGGCTAGCTGAGATTCCGACGAGGCTCCAGATAGAGGCAGCAGCCAGCATGATGCAGGATCTGGCTCGGACATGGTACCAGACCGACCCGAGGGTCGGCACAGCAGGACAAACTTGGGCAGCATTCAAGAAGCTGTTCAAGGAGAAGTTCTTCCCAGAGGCAGCGCTGGGAGCCCTCGAGACTCAGTTCGAGGCCCTAGTCCAGGGGAGTCAGTCCGTAGAGGAGTATGCAGGGGAGTTCTGCCGCCTGGGCAGATTTGTAGAGGACTTGTCGGAGGCGACGAAGGCCCGGAGGTTCCGGAAGGGCTTGGTAAAGGAGGTCAAGTCCTACACCAAGAACGCCCGTAGTACTACATTTGAGGAGATACTGGTGGACGCACTAGCTGCAGAGGATGACCTTGAGCTTAGGCTCAAGAGAGGGAGAGACCCAGCTGGGGGCAGCAGCAGCAGCGGAGGCCAGGCCAAGAGGCCTCACTTTCAGCACCAGCAGCCGAGGCAGTTTCAGCCGCTGCCGATTCAGCAGCAGTTCCAGCATCAGGCACCCAGGCAGACAGTCAGTTACCCCTTCTGCAAGAAGCCAGGGCATGGATGGAATGAGTGCAGGAAGAGGCTCGGGAAGTACCTTTTCTGCGGAGTAATAGATCACCAGATGAGGGATTGTCCTAGGTCTGTGGGACGAACAGCTCAGGGAGGAGGAGCCAGAGCAGCAGCAGGCCAGCAGCGGGGACCAGCCCTGCCGACTCAGCAGCAGAGGTTCGTCCAGCACCAGCAGCAGGCCAGGGGAGGCCAGCAAGGACGAGCTTACGCCATGACACCTGAGAAGGGCATCCCTACGTTCTCAGGTTACAGTGTTCTCATGACAGTTAGTGTGTATTTAGGTTATCACATAGGTTCCCAGTTTTGAATCCCAGGTCAGTCCATGTATGAGAGGATATTGGGCTAGGGTGTATGAAACCAAGCAAGTGAAATGGCAGTTGTTTATATCAATTAAGGCACAAGAACCTAATTTCCTAGTCCAATATAAACCCCCATTCTCCTCACATATCCAATGCAACATGTGATGTATTATCATAACAAACTGAATCAAAAATTCAATGAGGAAAACACAGGAAAACTGGTATCAGTAATTTCTTCTATCCATTCCCATATTCAAATTCCAATTCTTGTGAAAACAACCAAGTCCAAAATGAAAAACCAAACTAGTAGGAACTAATACATATGTTGGAAATCTATTTGGCAATTAAACATTTCAAATCAGTTAAAAAATGTGCACCCTAATTTCAGAAAACTGAAACAATGGGCTGTGTATCAGTTCTCTCTATATTTCGAAAATCCAACCAATCAATTGAAACCCAAACTCAGTTTATTGACAGTGTATCCAAACTGTGTGTGTGTGAAAAACTTCTCATTAACCACCATTGAAATCTTAGTTCAGTTTTTTAAGAACGTGAACTCTCATTGACAGTTCTCAGGTTACAGTTCACAGTCCACTCAATGCTCAAATTCCTATTCTCTAAAGCAAAACCCAAACTACCATAACAAACCCAACTAGCAGCATATAATACATATGTAGGAACCAATCCAGGGATTTAAACATCATCTAAAACAGGTTAAATAGGAATTCAATTCAGAAAATTTTGAAATAAGAACATGGTATCAGAGAGTTTGGGAAATGAAAAATTAACAATGAAATTTTATTTAAAACCCAAATACAGAGGTTGGTAACTAATCTAACACATCTATACGTGTTGTATCAAGTGGTTTTGTGTCCAAAAATCAGACACAAAGTGTCCAGACGCCTCGAGCACACACAGACACACTCGAGCACACACAGTGTCGTGCAGGCGTGTCACAGAGTCGTGTGCATGACACACGACACGTGACACATCGTGCTAGTGTCCAGATACTCGCCATGGATAGGGGAACGTGTCCCACTGCCTGAGTCGTGTCCACGAAACTTATGGTGTCGTGTCAAACCGCGTATCAGCGCGCGTTTGCACGTGTATTCGACAGCTCACACGTGTCCCGTACGACCAGTGCGGGGAGGATTTCTTCTCGCACACAAAATGAGAGGCTCCCAAATTTTGGGAGCATGGTGGCAGTCACTGCCCCAATACTCACCCAAAATTTGGTGTGTCCTCGTGTCCTGTGTCGTGAGAAACAGACCCCGTGATGCAGGACACTGGGACAGTGCACAGACAGCGTGTTCGTGTCCTCGTATGGACACGACACGACTCCAAAATTAGGAAGAAATTACAAAAATCAATAAGCAAACCCTAGATCTAGGATTCTATTCAAATAGATTTGCAAAATTTGCAAATCGATTCGGTTCGGACATTTCATCGAACACCTAGCCTATGGGTTTGATACGTGTCCGATACGGACACGTAATGGACACGAATTGTGCCCAAATTCCAGGGACAGCTAGGGAACTCCTAGATCTAGCCCTAAATGCAAAGAAAACAGAAATTTAAATCAATTTAAGGAGTTTTACCTATAGGTGCAAAATTGCAAGAAAGCTCCAAATGGGGGGTGTTCCTCTTGATGGCCAAAAGCTCCAAATAGATCAAAAACTGAAATAGCTCTCCACCAACAGTCCATAAACTCAATTTAGAACCCAATGCAAAAGACTAGGATGAAAAAGGAGATCAAATGAATAAAATAGGATTTTTTTGGAAGGAGGAAACTTACCTTTCTTTTCTCCAAGTGTAGGAATGATAAAAAGAGGCAAGCCCTAATGAACAAGTGTTTCAATAGGGTGGGGATCCTTATGTGGCTGCTCATAGGTTCATTAATTAGGGTTAGGGTTCACTAAATGGCCCATGGGCTTAAGTCATGATCAATTAAACCATTTAGTCATAAGCCATGACTTAAATTCACTAAACCAAATCCCCTCATTCTAAACCTATTCTCTAATGACTAAAATAGGTTAACTCAAGTTAGGCTAGGGTCACCATGGCTAGGGTTAGGTTCTAGGCTAGTCCACTAGGTCTCAACAAGTCAAAGTCAAACTGGAATTCACCAATTCAACAAATCACCAAATAATTCAAATAAGTCAAAATGACCAAAATACCCCTAAGCTAAAAAATGATAATTAATCATGCTAATGACATGGTTAGGCTCTAGGTCATGCAGTCTCTCAGGTTTCACTAGCAGCACATCAAAATCACAAGTCATGACTAAAATAAATTCTTAATAGTTTAAAAATTATTAAAAATCACTAAAAATCATAATGTGAATCAAATATCAATAATTAATAATTAAAATTACAAATTTCGAAATTATCCTCATCTGGAAAATTAGGTGTTACAATCCTACCCACCTTAGAAAAATTTCGTCCTCGAAATTAAAATGATCGCGTCCCTACTAGGTCAAACCCCCAGCAATCAAGGTCGAAGCAACACAATCCTACTGGTCGTGATTTCACAGTCTCGATCGGGGTAGCTACACTATCTAGCAATCAAAACAATATCCTGGCAGGTACTAATGGAATCACACAGGAAAGTGGGAAAGAAGAATGAGAAGGACAAACCTGCTAACCCATCACCTGCAGCGTCGGTCTCCTCAACCGCCATCTCAAAAGCTCCACCCCTCTGGTGCTGAGCTACAGGTGGCCTAGCTCCCTCAAGAGGAGGTACAAAGGGACAGTCTATCTTCTGGTGGGCTTCAGACCCACAGGAATAGCAAACCCTCAGCCTCTTCCTACACTGCTCCCTGGTGTGTCCCAACTTCCTGCAGTAGGAACAACTGATCGTCTTTCGGTCCTGACCCCGATGCTGATGCTGCACCTGCTGAGCCATTACTGGTGCTCGGGTCTGCTGAATCTGAGCATGAGGCCTCTTGGCCTGGCCTCCGCTGCTGCTACCACTCTGGAAGTCACGACCTCTCTTCAACTTCAACCCTAGGTCATCCTCCGCTGCCATAGCCCCAGAAAATATCTCTGCAAAGGTAGCGTTCCGGTCGCTCTTAGTCAGCGACCGAACCTCTCGAATCAAGCCTCGACGGAACTTCCTCGCCTTCGTCTTCTCAGTCAAGTCATCTATGAACCGGGCCAATCGACAAAACTCCCCGGCGTACTCAGCTACCGTCTGGGTACCCTGAACCAGACCCTCAAACTGTGCCTCTATGCCTCCCAAGGCCACATCAGGAAAGAACTGCTCCTTGAACAGTTCCTTGAACTGGGCCCAAGTCTGGCCCTCAACTCCCACTCTGGGATCTGTCTGGTACCACGCACGGGCTAAGTCCTGTATCTGACTGCCCGCTACCTTGATATGGAGTCGATCTGGTATCTCTGCCAGCCTGAATATCTCCTCGATATGCTCTATACAGTCGTCTGCGTAATGAATGCCCTCAGTGCCCAGGAACTCTCTAGGATGCATCTTCTGGAAGTCCTGTATATCCTTCTCCTTCCGACGAGGCTGCTGTTGCTCCCCCTGAGCAGTCACCATCTCTACTGTAGCACGAACCAGCTGGTGGGCCTCGTCAATCCCCTGACGATAATCGGCAGTCTGCTGCTGCTGCTGGTGGTAGTGAGATGCCAGAATCCTCTCCACAAAAGAGAAAAGATGAGCAGCATCTACCATCCCCGCGGGTGGAGGCTGCTGTGGTAGAAGGATCTCGGGAAGCACCGGACTCTGCCTTCCAGCTGATGGAACACCTACCCCAGCTGATGGATCTCCGAAAGCTGCCGAAACATCCACCCCGGCTGGCATGACTGGGGCTGCGGTACCAGGAGCTGGCTGCTGAAGGTGAGAGGTGGCAGACCCCTCTGCAGCGGCTACTGTACCAGAGCGATGTGATCGTGTCTCCACCATCCTGAAGACAGATCGAAAAGGAAGTCAATACTGAGCAGGAATCGATAAAATTAAAGGAGGACAGTTTATTTCAAAGAAGACAATCAGTAAGATATGTAGATCGTATGAGTTGAAGCAGAATTTTTCCTAACTGTGATTGAGTACCTCTCTATTAAAGCCTATCTCTCAATCCTTTCGCAGGCTCGCGGTAGTACAACTAAGTCGCCGTACTACCACGATATCGCACTAATGCGACTCTCGACCTGCATGGGCCACCACTAAAAACGTGTCACGACCCGCACCCACTGTGAGGGTACGAGCACGTAACAACGCCCAGCCTATGCCGCAGTGTCGACGGTAGAACGCTGTTCTAAGTTTCTAACTAACCATCAACTCATGCAGTATATAATGTACTCATCATGATCAACTCCGAACGGAGGACAAGTATAAGATATGGTGTAACTCAATCACAATCTAAGCACGATAAGATAACACAGAAATAAACTAAGAATTGAAGACAACAAAACTACTAATAAAAAATAACAACAAACTCAACAATCTCAAATACATCTCAAGTCTCAAATCTCTATATACAACTCCAGATCTAAACATGAAAACTAAAACAGGACAGACTAACTAAACTCCCGATCACTCCTGAGTGTCGGGGCCATAGGTAGCTAAGCTATCTCCTTAGTAAAATGTAGGGCATGTGTCCTCAGGGTAATCATCTGTAAAATTTTCAACAGGTCCAGTCAGGACAGGAATGAGTACAACTCATCAAGAAAACCCAAGTAAATGACAGGGAACTATAAAGCAGTTATAGACAGTTTTATTGATGAATATGGCAGTTTATATACAGGTGATGGTATAGAGAAACAGTAAGATACAAGGAAAGTAAAGTAACTAAACAAGAGAAAAATGATGGCAATGACGACTGTAAATAAAACTAGCTGAACTAAAGTAATCATAATGAGTCCAGGCAGTAAATGTAAAGCAAGTGTAAACTGCTATAAATCCAGTACGGGATGAATCTAATACAAGATGAATCCAGTACCAGATGATTCTAGGTAGTGATCAAGAATCCAGGTGAGACCAGCTAATCTAATAGTGTGTTTTAAAATACCGAGATCGACATGTAAACGGCTGTGGGTAATCAGGCACACCCCTCACTGATCAGGCGAGAGATGGCTATGCTTCAAGTAGATTCCAGTTGGAGATTCCAGATTTAGGGTATGTCTACATGTCTTAATCAATATTTCCTCGCCCCGTAAACAAATAAATCCAGAATTCGACACGAGAATCGAGATGAGTCCAGCCAAAATATGATGATTCCAGAAATAGATTCCAGAATGATTCCAGTGATTCCAGTAATAGAGGCCAGATAATATAGTGAGTGTGTCGCATACATGAATCCAGAAATATCCATACGTGTGGTATCAGAGAATCACATAAAACTAAATAGAACTAAAATACAGTAACTGGCAATTAAATGAGAGAACTATCAGAGAATGTACTCGCCTGATACTCTGAAAGGAGTAGTGTAATGTCAGATGTCTGTACCGGAGTCACAATGTCCTAAATAGAACAGTACAGGTTATAATGTGTTTAAAAATAAGACAGATAAAGTTTATGATGCATCTACATGAATTCTAGGTCAATCTAGGTCAAAGTCAACTCTAAGTCAAACCTGGTCAACTATCTAGATCTAACTAGGTCAAACAAGATCAAACTAGGTTACACTAAGTCAAAGGTTGACCATCAGTTGACTTTTAGTCAACTGGTCAACTATAGTCAACCCCCAATCCAATCTAGGTCAACAAATCCAGATTGGACAACTAGGAGTCAAACTTAGTCAACACTCTAGCCTAACAAATAAATCACAAAGCCTAGTAACATATTACACTAGGCTAACAAACTTATAGGCTAATCACTAACTCATAGAACTATACCATAGCCAACACTATAAAAATCTCAAAAAGCCTATACCAACAATATATCACAGTCCTACCATATCAAACCTATTTCACAACCAAAATAGGAAATCAATATAGAGAGCAAGTAATACATCTATAGAGGTATACCCACATATCACTCTACTAAATCACAATACCAGCATGTATGTACAGGATACCAACTATACATGAAAGCAAGATAATTAGAGGTAATGGAAAGAAGGCAAAAGGAGATGAGAGGGATATGGATTCTAAAAATCAGAGAACAACCATGTATCCCAATTTCCCCCAAACAGTGTCAAAACTGGTAATACAAGACTATCAATAAAAACTAGAATGAGATGATGTTCAAAGTTAAGACTAAAACCAAGGAACTATTCGAATGCCAATGAACTGGACTGAATCATGAGTCCACAGTTAAACCAAATCACAACCTATCTATCAATACAACTAAATGTAAAGGAAATAAAAGTAAATTAAAAAGAAAAGGAAATCTGAAAACAAACCAAGCCAACTGAAATCAATTGAATCCATATAAAATGCAACTGTCAATGAAATTAAGAATCTCATAAAACCAAATAACCTCATAGAACAATGACCTGAGATCTGAGCCACTAATGATGACCACATTATCAAGCTAAAACCAAGATAACTGAGAAGGGCATCCCTACGTTCTCAGGTTACAGTGTTCTCATGACAGTTAGTGTGTGTTTAGGTTATCACATAGGTTCCCAGTTTTGAATCCCAGGTCAGTCCATGTGTGAGAGGATATTGGGCTAGGGTGTATGAAACCAAGCAAGTAAAATGGCAGTTGTTTATATCAATTAAGGCACAAGAACCTAATTCCCTAGTCCAATCTAAACCCCCATTCTCCTCACATATCCAATGCAACATGTGATGAATTATCATAACAAACTGAATCAAAAATTCAATAAGGAAAACACAGGGAAACTGGTATCAGTAATTTCTTCTATCCATTCCCATATTCAAATTCCAATTCTTGTGAAAACAACCTAGTCCAAAATGAAAAACCAAACTAGTAGGAACTAATACATATGTTGGAAATCTATTTGGCAATTAAACATTTTAAATCAGTTAAAAAATGTGCACCCTAATTTCAGAAAACTGAAACAATGGACTGTGTATCAGTTCTCTTTATATTTCGAAAATCCAACCAATCAATTGAAACCCAAACTCAGTTTATTGACAGTGTATCCAAACTGTGTGTGTGTGAAAAACTTTTCATTAACCACCATTGAAATCTCAGTTCAGTTTTTTAAGAACCTGAACTCTCATTGACAGTTCTCAGGTTACAGTTCACAGTCCACTCAATGCTCAAATTCCTATTCTCTAAAGCAAAACCCAAACTACCATAACAAACCCAACTAGTAGCATATAATACATATGTAGGAACCAATCCAGGGATTTAAACATCATCTATAACAGGTTAAACAGGAATTCAATTCAGAAAATTTCGAAATAAGAACATGGTATCAGAGAGTTTGGAAAATGAAAAATTAACAATGAAATTTTATTTAAAACCCAAATACAGAGGTTGGTAACTAATCTAACACATCTATACGTGTTGTATCAAGTGGTTTCGTGTCCAAAAATTGGACACGAAGTGTCCAGATGCCTCGAGCACACACAGACACACTCGAGCATACACAGTATCGTACAGGCGTGTCACAGAGTCGTGTGCATGACACACGACACGTGACACATCGTGCTAGTGTCCAGATACTCGCCATGGATAGGGGAACGTGTCCCACTGCCTGAGTCGTGTCCACAAAACTTATGGTGTCGTGTCGAACCGCGTATCAGCGCGCGTTTGCACGTGTATTCGACAGCTCGCGCGTGTCCCGTACGACCAGTGCGGGGAGGATTTCTCCTCGCACACAAAATGAAAGGCTCCCAAATTTTGGGAGCATAGTGGCAGTCACTGACCCAACACTCACCCAAAATTTGGTGTGTCCTCGTGTCCTGTGTCGTGAGAAACAGACCCCGTGATGCAGGACACAGGGACAGTGCACAGACAGCGTGTTCGTGTCCTCGTGTGGACACGACACGACTCCAAAATCAGGAAGAAATTACAGAAATCAATAAGCAAACCCTAGATCTAGGATTCTATTCAAATAGATTTGCAAAATTTGCAAATCGAATCGGTTCGGGCATTTCGTCGAACACCTAGCCTATGGGTTTGATACGTGTCCGATACGGACACGTAATGGACACGAATTGTGCCCAAATTCTAGGGACAGTTATGGAACTCCTAGATCTAGCCCTAAATGCAAAGAAAACAAAAATTTAAATCAATTTGAGGATTTTTACCTATAGGTGCAAAATTGCAAGAAAGCTCCAAATGGGGGTGTTCCTCTTGATGGCCAAAAGCTCCAAATGGATCAAAAACTGAAATGGCTCTCCACCAACAGTCCATAAACTCAATTTAGAACCCAATGCAAAAGACTAGGATAAAAAAGGAGATCAAATGAATAAAATGGGATTTTTTTGGAAGGAGGAAACTTACCTTTCTTTTCTCCAAGTGTAGGAATGATAAAAAGAGGCAAGCCCTAATGAACAAGTATTTAAATAGGGTGGGAATCCCTATGTGGCTGCTCATAGGTTCATTAATTAGGGTTAGGGTTCACTAAATGGCCCATGGGCTTAAGTCATGATCAATTAAACCATTTAGTCATAAGCCATGACTTAAATTCACTAAACCAAATTCCCTCATTCTAAACCTATTCTCTAATGACTAAAATAGGTTAACTCAAGTTAGGCTAGGGTCACCATGGCTAGGGTTAGGTTCTAGGCTAGTCCACTAGGTCTCAACAAGTCAAAGTCAAACTGGAATTTACCAATTCAACAAATCACCAAATAATTCAAATAAGTCAAAATGACCAAAATACCCCTAAGCTAAAAAATGATAATTAATCATGCTAATGACATGGTTAGGCTCTAGGTCATGCAGTCTCTCAGGTTTCACTAGCAGCACATCAAAATCACAAGTCATGACTAAAATAAATTCTTAATAGTTTAAAAATTATTAAAAATCACTAAAAATCATAATGTGAATCAAATATCAATAATTAATAATTAAAATTACAAATTTCAAAATTACCCTCATCTGGAAAACTGGGTGTTACAGACTATACTGACGGGAACTCCGTGAATCCTGACTATCTGTCTCATATACAACTCCGCCAGCCTCTCTGTAGACGTACCTACCTTGGATGGCAAGAAGTGGGCCGATTTGGTCAACCTGTCAACGATGACCCAAATCGCGTCTTTTCCTCCTGGCGTACGCGACAATCCCGATACAAAATCCATGGTAATATGTTTCCACTTCTACTCTGGAATGGGCAACGGCTGCAATAATCCTCCGGGCCTCTGCCTCTCTACCTTGACCTGCTGACAGATCAAGCATCTAGCTACGAAGTGGGACACCTCCCTCTTCATCTCGTACCACCAGACATGCTCTCGCAGATCCCTGTACATCTTGTTGGCACCAGAATGTATAGAGTACTGCGATCTGTGAGCCTCCTGCATAATCTGCTCTCTGAGCTCCCCGCTAGGCACACATAACCGAAAATCGTGCGTCAGGGCACCATCCTCTACAAGTGAGAACTCAGCATCCCCCACTCCAGCACTGATCTGCTCTTGGATACACCGCAGAGCCACATCATCAAACTGTGTCGCCTTGATCCTGTCCATCAAGTCTGACTGTATCTGAAGGCCCCATAACTGCATCTGCACCCCTGGCATAATCACCTCAATCCTAAGGCTCTCCAAGTCTGCAAGCAGGTGCCGATCCATAGTCAAACACATGGCTGTCGAATACCTACTCAAGGCATCGGCAACCACGTTGGCCTTCCTCGGGTGATACTGAAGTGCGGTGTCAAAGTCCTTCATCAACTCAAGCCACCTGCGCTGCCTCATGTTGAGTTCCTTCTGTTTAAACACATACTTCAAGCTCTTGTGATCTGTAAAAATCTCCACCCTCTCGCCATACAGATAGTGCTTCCATAACTTCAAAGCAAAAATCACCGCCGTCAGCTCCAGGTCATGTGTAGGATAGTTCTTCTCATGGGGACGTAATTGCCTGGAAGCATAGGCAATCACCTTCCCATGCTGCTGCAAGACACAACCCAGCCCCTTCCCTGAAGCATCCCTATAAATAGAGAATCCACCTGATCCTGAAGGCAATGTCAGAATCGGAGCCGTCGTAAGCCGCTTCTTCAACTCATCAAAAGCTGCCTGACACTCCTCTGACCAAACAACTCAGTATCCTTCCGGGTCAACCGTGTCAATGGCTCTGCAACCCGGGAGAAATCCTGCACAAATCTTCTATAGTATTCTGCCAGCCCCAGGAAACTCCTGATCTCTGCCACTGAAGTCGGCGCTGTCCAAGCCTCAACTGCTACAATCTTCTTGGGGTCAACTGAGATACCATCTCCAGTCACCACATGCCCCAGGAAGTCCACCCGATCCAAGAAAAACTCACACTTGGAGAGTTTCCCATAAAGCTGCTCCCGCCTGAGAGTCTCTAGCACTATCCGCAGATGCTCCTCGTGCTCCTCCTCTGTCTTGGAATATATCAAGATATCATCAATGAACACCACCACGAACTTGTCCAAGTACTGGTGGAACACCTTGTTCAATAGGTTCATAAATACTGCTGGTGCATTGGTTAGCCCAAACGGCATACCCAAAAACTCAAACTGCCCGTACTGCATCCTGAAAGCGGTCTTGGGGATATCCTCCTTCTTCACGTTCACCTGGTGATAACCCGACGTCAAATCAATCTTGGAGAACACCCGAGCTCCGCTCAACTGATCAAACAGATCATCGATCCACGGCAGTGGGTATCTGTTCTTGATTGTCAGGTTGTTAAGTGCCCTGTAGTCGATACACATATGTACCGACCCATCTTTCTTGGGTACGAAAAGTACCGGTGCACCCCAAGGTGAAGAACTCGAGGGAATGAAGCCCTTGTCCTGCATCTCATCCACCTGCTTCTTCAGCTCCACCAGTTCACTGTTGTTCACTCGATAGACATGCTGGGAGATCGGTTCCGCACCGGGAACCAAGTCTATCGAGAACTCTACATCTCTGTCCGGTGGAAGCCCTGGCAACTCCTCTGGAAACACGTCCATAAACTCTGCGATCAAGGGATGCGGAGCCACCTGCTCCTCGACTGATGCTCCACAGAAGACTCCGCCGTCCTGCTCTGCCTGCCGTCGGGTGTACTCAAACTCTGGCTCTCCTGGCGCCCCAAACAAAATTCTACCCCCACGGCAATCAATATGGGCGTGGTGTCTACTCAGCCAGTCCATACCTAATACAATGTCGTAGTTCGGTAATGGCATGACTAGTAGACTCACCTCCAACTTTCGGCCTCCCAAAATGACACTCCGCCCTCTGCAAACATCACTCACAAGGATGACCCCACCCCTGGTCGTGATCTTGCAGGTCCTAGGCAATGGTTCCGAAACCAAACTGTGTCTAATAGCATACGATACAGACACAAAGCTGTGGGAAGCCCCGGAATCAAAGAGTGCAAATGCTAGAAGGGAGTCGAGAAGAATCAAACCTGCTATCAGCTCTCCGATGACCTCAGCATCCTCAACTGCCATGGCGAAAGCTCGTCCCTGCTGTCCACCTCGAGCCTGCTGCTGGTGCTGCTGGAACCTCTACTGCTGGGTCTACAGGGCTGGTCCCCTCTGCTGGCCTGCTGGAGCCTTGGCTGCCCCAGCTCCTCCTGGTACCGGACGCATCGACGCAACTGGACACTCTCACATCTGATGGTCTGCTGATCCACACATCAAGCATTTACCGAGTTTCTTCCTGTACTCGTCCCACTTGTGCCCAAGCTTCTTTCATAAAGTACAACTAACAGCCTGCTGCCTGGGTGCCTGCTGCCCTCTCTGCTGCTGGTGTTGCACCTGCTAAAAAGGTGCACGGCCCTGATGCTGATACTGCTGCTGAGCTGGCCTCTGCTGCTGCTGCTGCTGGAAATGAGGCCTCTTTGCCTGCCCCTGACTGCTACTGCCACCCTGGAAGTCACGAACCCTCTTCAGATTCAGCCCTAGGTCGTCCTCCACCGCCATAGCCCCAGAAAATATCTCAGCAAAAGTGGCATTCCGGTCGCTCTTAGTCAGCGACCGAATCTCTCTAATCAGACCTCGGCGAAACTTTTTTGCCTTCGTCTTCTCAGTCAAGTCATCAATGAACCGGGCCAATCTGCAGAACTCTCCGGCATACTCAGCTACCGTCTGGTTTCCCTGAACCAGAGCCTCGAACTGTGCCTCGATACCTCCCAAGGCAACATCAGGAAAGAACTGCTCCTTAAATAGCTCCTTGAACTGGGCCCAGGTCTGGCCCTCAACTCCTACCCTGGGATCTGCCCGATACCATGCTCGAGCCAAATCCTGCATCTGGCTGCCCACCGCCTCGATCTGGAGTTGAGCTGGTATCTCTGTTAGTCGAAAGATCTCCTCAATATGCTCTATCCAGTCGTCTGCAATATGGATGCCCTTTGTGCCGAAGAACTCCCGAGGGTGCATCTTCTGGAAGTCCTGTATATCCTTCTCCCTCCGACGGGGCTGCTGCTGAGTCCTCTGAGATGTGATCATCTCGACTGTGGTGCGAACCAGCTGGTGCGCCTCGTCGATCCCCTGCCTGAAATCTGCAGTCTGCCTCGTCTGCTGCTGCTGGTGGGACTCAAGAATCCTCTCCACGAAAGATAAGAGATGTGCAGCATCTACCATCCCCGTAGGCGGAGACTACTGCGGTGGAAGGATCTCAGGAATCACAACTGGCCTCCTGACTGCTGGAGGTGCTCCTCCAAAAGTGGCAGAAACACCGACTCCTGAGGGCTGCACTGGCCCTGTGGTACTGGGAGCTAGCTGCTGGACACGAGAGGTGGCAGACCCCTCTCCAGTCTCTCCCGTCACGGGACGATACGATCGCGTCTCAACCATCCTGGAGACACAGATCAAACAAGAAGCAATTACTGAGAATGAGTCGAAAAATCAAAGGAGGACAATTTAAATTTCTGAGGAAGACAATAAGTAGCAAAATAGATATACGGAATCTGATAAGGAATTTTCCTAGTGTGATTGAGTACCTTCAAAAAAAATAATTATGCTTATTTCTACTGCAGGCTGCAGCGATATTCTAGTTCGAATACCACTATATTTCCAACCTAGACCTGCATGGGCCACCACTAAAAACGTGTCATGATCCGCACCCTAGAGTAAGGGCACGAGACGTGGGTACGTCCAGCCTACGCCGCAGTGTCGGCGGTAGAACGCTGTCCTAGGTCACAACAACTAACAATTGAAGGTAATAACAGTTATACTCCCCGAATGGGGGTGACATAACAGAAATATAAACTCAACCACAGCTAAGGTAGAACAGGTAAGATGGAATGATAATGAAAGATAAATATCCAGAACCGAGAATCACAGAGATACAATCCAGAATTTCTAAGTGTCTAAAATAAATACATGCCTCAGAGTATCTCAAAATCTAATACAGTAATCCAGATAAGTAAAGACAGTCCTAGTCTAAGAGAGTGTCATCTACTGCTAGTGGATCCTGCTGCTGGTCCAAGTCCAGGCACTCGTCTAGTGTAGCACTGTAGTAAGTAGGGCAGAACGCCTCAGCCTCGTCCTCTGTAATATTTCAACAGATCCAGTCAGGACAGGAGCGAACACAGTACATCTCAACAAATCATAGCAGGTCAGGATGTATAATCATGCTAGAGAGTAAGATACAAGAAACTGAAGAAATATGATAAACAGAAAAGATTGTAAATAAATAGCTACACTATAATAGAGAACTGATAGTGTCTAGTGATTCATAGCACAAGTTGGTTATGTAAATGGCACGATGTTATACACGAGTAATCTACAGAGGTTGTACACGAGTAATCTACTAGATTGAATACATAACCGCTTCTACTCCCCCACCCCAATCAATACACAAGGATCTGGCTAAGTTATGTTATTGTACACGAAAGTCATGTGAATACATGATTATACACGATTTCACACGTTTCGTACACGAATGTCACAAATACAAGGAGTACACGATGTTCACGATAAAGTACACGAACACGAAATACCCGATGTATCCGCTAAGGGGATAACATCGCCCAACAAGATCCATATAGTACTAATCCTTGTTTCCAACGTGTCAGCATCATGTAAAGTAATCTAAAGCAGAAAATATACTCCTAATGCAGGATATGAAATGATCAGAGAATGTACTCACCTGTAACCGATGAATCTGAGAGAATATAGACTGTCCGAGGAGTGGTGTCTGTCTCCTATAGAACAGTACAAGTCACTATGAGTCTACAATAATGATACGAGGCAAATTAATGCATTCTACATGAAACTAGGTCAATCTAGACCAAAGTCAACTCTGATCAACCCTAAAGTCAACCTAAGTCAAAAGTCTAATCTAGGTCTAACAAGACTATTCTAGGCTTACTAGGCTAATCTAGGCAATACCATGTCAAGCCTACCAATACACACATTGGTATAGAGATTAAAATCTAATTTAGAGTATATAACCTATAGCCTCTATACCCTATTACCCATATATCATAACACATCATATTACACAATATCATATATATACATACATTCACACAATCCTATATATATGACTAATATATGTGTACAACACTATATATATATAAGATACATGTATAGAGAGAGGGAAATCATAGAGTGTACCAGTGTATGTGTGTGTGTGTGTGTGTGTGTGACTAGGGAGTGATGGTGCTAGCATCATGAAACAGTGAACAATGTGAGAAACAGTGAATGATAACAGTGAACTACACTAAAAGCAAAATCTGGAAATGATACACATAACTGGAAACCATCCATCTCAGGTTTTGTAAATGCCATTCACAGGTTTTAGCAAACTGGAACATGAAGCAAAATAGAGAGTAAAACATCTCAATTTTAAACAAAAATTAATTAAACAAATCTCAGGAATCTAATAGCTAAAGAACACCACTCAAAACAGTCCCTTATCTCGAATTAAATCCCAGGTTTTATACAGAATTCAACTCAGTTGAAGTACACATTCACAGGTTTTCAAGAACTGGGACACAACCAAATCAATTTCAGGTTTTATGTACTAAATCTCAGTTTACAAATCAAAACAAGATGGTTAAAAACTATACTCCGTTAATTACAGAAATGAAACATTCATAACTCAGGTTTCTCATAAATCAACCACCCACATATCAATCCCTTCCCTACTGTCAAGACCAACTATTAAATGGAAAGGAATCTAGAAATATCAGTTTTTAGAAAGAAAATATTGAATCAAATATAATGTAAACACAGTTTTTTGACAATTAAAAAGAAAGTAAATCAATGTACAGTTAACAGGAACATCCCTTAGCTTAAACACTTCACAACTTCTGGGTTCAGTCAATTCAAAATGAAAGGAATCAATTTAAGTTTAATACAACAATGCAAAACAGGAAATGTAGTATTCAATACCTTCAACCTCCCCCTCCATTCTCAGGTTTGAACTAACCCCAAAAAAATTAGTTCATAAACATATATCTCAGGTTAATGAGTGAAAAATCTCATGTAGCAAAGGAGTTGAATATCAGTTCATAACAGGAACCAACTCAACTACTAAAATCCTATTTACACATTCCAAAAGCCTACATTGAATGAAAATACTTAGCTAACATGTAATTGTAGGTCCAAAAAAATCAAGTTGCATCAATCAACAAAGTGAAAAATTCAAGATATTCATTATTTTGATGAGTTGCGCAGACAACAGATTGCGCAGACATCACTTTGTGTAGGTTGGTTTGCGCATGTTCCCAACTGCGCAGGCTGACGTGGCAGAAGTCATCATTGACTGAATCAAATCAGATCTTCCTGACAGCTGACAACACGAATAACGAGGAGACTGTTCGTTTTTGACGCCGCACAGTGCTCGAGGGCGGCTGACAGGTGGCAGCGCAATCCGTGGTTGCGCAAACCATTCATGCGCAATCCGCGGTTGCACAAAACCATTCATGCGCAGTCTGAGTCTGCGCAAACCAAAGTCTGCGCAGTTCACTTTGCGCATTCTACCAACATAACTGACCAATTACATGTGGCATTCATGCCATCAATTGCTCATTACGTGGCAACTGTCTTTGCACGATCATGCGCATTTCAATCAAATAATGCCATGTGTCTCAGATAGTTGGCCCACGATCCAATAACTGCCTGCGCAGTCCAATGCTGCGCAAACCAGTTGCTGTGCAAATCAGCTTACGCAGTCCAAAATAACTGAAAGTTAGTTATTTTCAGAACTCTATAAATAGAGTTTCAAGTCTTCATTTCAAGGGGATCAAGATCAGAGATCAGAAATCAGAGAGTTCAGGAGTTCTTGCCAAAGTGCTGCTGCATTCTTCCGAGACTTTTGTCTTCAACTTCAGATGCTTTTGCCTTCAATTTCCAGAGTTGTTTTCAACTTCAAAGGCTTCGTCTTCAAAGTTCACATCGTCCAAGGGATAAAGCAATCGTCATCAAGATTGGATTCCTATAGTTGTAATTTTCCCAAAATTCTTGTAATCTTTATTACAGTTTGTATCAATAAAGTTTTATACTTTTGTTTTTGCAAACAAAATAGCGACTCTGCTGGGGACAACTTTCTCCTCCGACGAGGAAGTAGCAACTCAATGTGACATAGCGTCTATCGGGAAGACGCAGAAGATGCTGGTTGTTAAGGTCAACCAGACAGCCTACGAGGCGATGCTCAACTCCAAGACCACTCTCCGTACTGCAGTCACTTCTGCCAAGAGCAAAGTGCGCTCAGTTTGGGTTTCCAAGTCTGCTGCACAATCTGACAGTTTTGCCACCAAGGATGCTGTGCCAACTGTTGCACAATCTGCTAGTCAGACTGCTGCATAAACTGCTGTATCAACGGTTGCACAGTCTGTCTCAGCAATTGCTGCACAATCTGTTGCAGTCAAGGCTGCGCAGTCTGCTGCAACTGTTGCGCAAGATACTTCATATGCTCCCTTGTCAAAACAGAAGACTCCTATGACTCTGGCGCAATTGGCAGTGGCTTTTCCTGCGCAAAATAGCACTCCAGTAACTAAAGTACATCCCAAGCACTCTAAGACAAGGACTCCTGATGCACTTTCTACCAAAGCTTCTAATGCACAAATGACTAGTGCACCTTCTACCCACGCGCAAACCAAGTCTGCGCAATCCAAGAAAAACAGCCTTTTGACTAAATTCCCTTCTTCTTACAATAAAAGAAGAGATTCTACTCCTCTTCCCAAACACCCTATTGCCTCTGCGCAATCCACTGAGGGTAGTTCTTTGACTATTCCTCCTTCTCTTCAAAGTAAAGGAAAAGGTCTATTGGTCTTTTCTCAAACTTCCTTGTCTCATGACTTAGAAGATAACAGAGGAAAACGCTCTTTAGCTAACCCTTCATCTCAAAACAAGGGAAAAGGCCCTTTGGTCTTTTCTCAGTCTTCTTCAGTCTTTACTGAAGAGGATCCATCTCAATATGTCTCGGCACCAATCAATTCAAGAACTCTGGCAAACAAGGATTCTTCTTTCCTTTATAACAAGAGTACTTGTATTAATCAAAGACGTATTCTACCTACTCCGATAGCAGAATTCTAGGATCTCCCGACTCTCTAAATTTGTCGTTCCAGACAGGGAAAACTGTTAGTGTCTCAAACAGAAACTCCTGGGGGTGAATTTGCTGACCTCAGAACTTATCTTAACCGATCCACTTCGGTAAAACGCAAACAGCCGATGCCGAAGGTCAAACATCATCAGAAACAAATCTCCAAGGTCAAAAATCCTGACACTTATGCCAATAAAGTGAGTACTTCCCTGTATACTCAAGGGACTAAACATTTGAAGAATCGGAATCATGTTCCAAATGTTATCAAAGAACAGATCCCTCGGAACTTTTCTCGTCCTGTTGTAGATCTTCGAGAACATCTAAGACAAAAACAGGATAATGTCTCAATATCTCCATCTCAACCATCTGATCATCACTGTAATCATAAAGTCATCATCCAATGCTGTTGTCAAACGACAAAACGATCTGTCTTCGATCGTTTAACTTTTGCTAAATCTGAACCTATGTCAGAAGAAGATGAAGTTTTGTATGCTTCTGTTAATATGACTTCCCGAGGCTCTGAGGGTAAAAGATGCTCTAAGCATGGTAGACTCCGCAAGCCAAGCCAACGGTATTGGAATTACTTCAAGAATCTTCCGAAGGAGTATTTCAACATACCCGTTCTCGAAGCCGAGATACAATCGATCGAAGGAATCTTCCTCAAAACCTTTCAAGTTATCTTCCTGTTTCTCAGTCAGGAGATGATTCGTTCTCTGATTATGATGCATACAGTGAAAGTTCTGAACAAACAGTATCTTCCACTGTGCCAAGAGAGGTGACGGCTTATGTGTTACCGATGATCCGGATGTTTCAACTTCCGTAAATCAAGAACGCGAATTGCTGCACTTGAGACAAATTAAAACCAGGCTGAGATGGTTGCTAGTATGCATTCATCATTGTAGCACAGCATGTTACACCACCAACTGCCTATTACTAGTCCAGAGATCATAGCATCTTCATACCTGCCAAACTGGCTGGG